>JAASFS010000821.1:0-11713 GCA_023333865.1 Globisporangium perplexum | reverse complement strand
CTGCAGTGCTGTCGTGCATACTTCACGCCAGCAAGCGATGCTGTTGTTACCTACTATTCCGACCAAATCTGTACCAGTTAGAGCTTCTGCGTGCTGGCCTGCCGCACTTCTTCACACCTGATACATAGTGAGCGATAGATATGTGCAAGTAGTCGTATCCCAGCGACACCGCGCTGAGAAGCTCTCTGGGTTGGCTGCCCAAGCCACTCGATATCGGGGTGGCGACGAAGCTGTGACATTCACAAGTGCACATTCCCTGACTCGAGATATACATTCATGGACACCACTCGTGTGAGTTGCAAGTTGTCCACGGCTCAGCACTCCTCGCTTCATCTCTCCGTGCGTTGCGTTGGTTCTGCATATGCTTAGAGTCGAATTGTGGCAGTCATTCATGCACGGTGTCGTTTATCACGAACAGTAGAGTCGCCAGGTCGATTGTGATGTCGTCGTCCTCGTGGCCGTGAAGCTCGGTCGGAATCGCGACGCCGTCGTAGAGCAGTCGCGCCAGGAAGCCGACCGGAGGAAGCGGGTGTCCTTGCGCTGTGGCGTCAGCGGCGGTCTCAAAGTCGCGTTCGTCACGAAGCAGCCAGTCTTCATCGCCACCATCGACGTCGCCGACACAGCCACCGTCATCGCCACCACCGCCGCTGTCGCCGCCCACCTCGTTGAAAGCAGGGTTGCGTCCCATGACGACGATACACCGCCGCTGTGCCCAGATCTTGACCCCAATCGCCACTTGGACTGTCGTGGGCGGTTGCAATCACCGCTCGAGCTTCGCGACGAGGCCGTCCCAGACGAACTGTCAGTGCGATACTTCAACGACGATGGTCCGACAGCGCTGTCTCCGTGGCGTGATCGATCGATCTGGTTCCTGCCCGCGATCTCCGACGTCGCAGGTAACTGCACTGGAGTCCATCGAGGTGTCGTCGAAGAGTTCGTGACGTTTGCCAATGCCGTCGACTTGCTCTCGGATCTGCTTCACGATCTCGCTTGTGGCCGTCTCGTACGCGAGTGTGTGGAAGCTGTGAACGAGCGCACGTCCGTGGGTTTCGGACAGCGACTTGTACTACCGCCGGCGAAGCTCTCCATCGTGAGTCTTGAGCCATTGGCGAAAGCGACGCGCGAGACGCATTCGCAGACAATCACGGGACGAACCTCGTCGTCGTTGGCGGTTGTGCGCAGGACTTCTTCGAGTCGCTCATACATGTCTTCCACTTCGATCTCGCAACCATCGGCCGTCGTAGTCGGCGCGTCTGGCGCGACCTGTCCACTCGTCATTCCTGCTGCCAAGCGGTCTCGGCAACAACTGTGCGAATGTCCCGGCATGGCGGAGAGATGTCGATCCGCGGTGCTTGTAGTCTTGATGTCTGTTCGTCTCATAGATAGAACTGATGCAAGGCGGCGATGAACTCTAGGCGACAATCACTTGAACGGAGTGGTCTAGTCTAGTCGGTGGATGGATGACGAATTGACAGATGACTGACAAGAACTGCAACAGCACGCGGTTGAAGTGGAAGTCGAGAGAGAGAGAGAGAGAGAGAGATGTGCTCGTCAGTGCACGTCCCTTGCTCGCTGGCGACAGGCTTAGTTGAAAGAGCGTGTGAGTGAACGATCAGCGATGAAAGGGCAAGTATGTACCTGTCATTCATATTGTTGTGCAAGTGATTCTGTGTGCTTCAGATAGACACATGTACTTCGGATTGCTGTGGATCTAACACAATGTACAGCACTAACGCTTCCAAGCCAACACTCAGCGCCTCACTCGAGTGACGGCGAACTTGAAGATGGTCGAGATGACAGCGGAGTCCAGCCGACCAAACGCCCCTCCTTCCCTTTCGCACGAAGTTTGGATGCCCACGGTGCTGATGAATGCCAGTCGTTGGTTAAGTGTCAGGCGTGGTGTCAAATCCTCGCCGTTGAAGGCGTGGAGCCGTGGTGGAGCTTCACCCGGTCCCACATACTCTCATGTGAGCACGAGTCTTTCGAGCGTCTTGTTCGCGTGCAGCATTCGCTCAAATGTGCCAGTCACCCCGTCGAGCTCAGCGGGGACAACATTGCAAAAGCAAAGACTTCGGAGTTTCGCCACAGCGCTGGTATGTCTTCGGAGCAACTCTGCCAGCTCGTTGGCGACACATTTTTCCCAGTGGAGAGTCAGCGTCTCTAACTTGCTCCCCAAGCGTGAGAAGAAGCGTGTGAGGCTCGCGCGGGGGATTGGCTTGTCAAGGAACTCAAGGTGCTGTAGCACTGCAGGATCTGATCACCATGCGCAAGATGTCGTTCGGTAACATTGGATCGTGCACTCGCAGTCTGAGCAACTTCGCCCCTACCCGTCCAGTAGTGACTCCATTTTCCCGACACTGTGCACGCGTACTCGAAGGTAGTCAGTGACGCCACCAGTGGTTGCTTGACGTCCACTGTGTTTTCGCCCAGCACGTCTGTCTTCAGTACCCACCCGAAGCCGTATCCCGGAACTAGCAGCTCAAGTGGCGATCGGGCTGAAGATCCGGACGCGCTCGTCGAAGAGGAAGCTCGTCGTCATGCGGCACGACCCGAAGTCCAACGTCGACGAGAACGACGAAAGCGAACGGCTGCTCGAACAAGAGGTCAAGGTTGAGACGAGCACCGACAACGTCGCGGCTCGCGACGACTCGTTGGCTTCTGTCGGCTTCCCGCTTCGCCTGCTCTATCACGGCGCCACGGTTCTGCCCGTACTTCATGGCCACGAGGAAGAAGACATCGCAATCGACCTGCCGGCATTGCTGACCAAGATCAACAGTACCCTCGCGTGATGGCAATGACATGCCAGTTCATTGCAACCTTTGACCACAATTTGATAGTGATAAAATCGAGTATCTTCGAACGAAGCGACTGCCAACCAAACAGGCTTTTGACCTCCAGAGCACCTCTGCCATCACCACCAGCGCCATCCGACGATACCAACGAGCGATGGCGAGCGAGAACGGAACGCTGCAGCTCGCGGGCCTCGCGCCGAGCGTGACGGAGGGCCTGCTGCTCAACATGTTCCGCACCTACGGGCCGATCCTGCGCACGGCCATCACAAGCTCCGGCTCCGCGTACGGCGTTTGCCCGTCGCCTTCTGGCACCAACTCGACCGGCAGATCTGCTCACCGCTGCGCTTGTCTCTCGCTGCAGCCACGTGGTGTTCGCGCGCGGCAAGAACGCGCTCAAGGCGGCGCAGGCCACGAACGGCTCGGTGCGGATCAACCGGCGGTAGGACGCCAGGGAGGTGTGAGGACAGCAGCGACTCACGACCTGTTGGTGCTTGCGACGCAGGTGGTCGCTGGCCAGCGCATCACGGTCGCCGTGATGCGCAAGTTCCGGAAGACGAACCGGCCGTGCCGTAGCTTCCAGGTCGGCGTTTGCAGACAAGGCGACAGCTGCAAGTGCGTCTGCATACACTGCTGCCACTAAGTCGCGCTGCTGGGGCTCACGAGACGCTGTTCTGTACCGCGCAGGTACTTGCACGTGGGCACCAGCGGAGACGGCGTCGCGAAGGTCGTCGCCAAGCCCGTGGCCATACCGGTCGTAGCCACGGCGGCGGCGGCCAAGGCGCGCGCAGTGATCCGCACCATCCCGGACAAGAAGATCTGCCAATACTTCCGGCGCGCGGGCAAGTGCCTGAGCGGCGCCGAGTGCAGGTACGCGGCGCTCGTCCGCGATTCACGAGCGTTCGTTGCTGTGTCGGTGCTGACGATCGGGATGGATGACCAGGTTCGCGCACATCCTCGACAGTGAACTGGAGGCGGCGCAGCGCGCGCTGCCAGACGGATCACCGTCGACCGGTCTGGAGCCTGCGGCGAAGAAGACTCCGTGCCAGTTCTTCGCCAGCGGGCTGTGCACGCGAGGCGACGCGTGCCGCTACAGCCACGCGGTGTCCGCACCGCCTGCCGCCGCGACACCAGCGACGAAGTCGACGAAGGAGAGGAAGGCGACTGTGGCGCCATCGGCGACGACGACAGCAGCAGTGGCGATCGCGGAGCCGCAAAGCAGCCGCGCGTGCGTCGAGTGCGAGCAGGACGGCGCCGTCCAGTGGCAGTGCAGCAAGTGCGACGGCGCGCTCTACTGCGACGCGTGCGACGCGCTCGTGCATCAGTCCAAGGTGATGCGGTCGCACGAGCGCGCGAAGCTGGCGCCACTGCTCGTGCGAGCGGAGAACCCGACGTGCGACGAATGCGAGGAGAGCGAGTCGAGTGTTCGGTGCGAGCAGTGCGCCGTCGTGTTGTGTGCGTCGTGCGACGCGTCGGTGCACAAGTTCAAGAGCCTGCGCAGCCACGTGCGCGCTGCTGTCAGTTCTGCGGCGGCGGCACCAGTCGCTGCTGCCACTGCTGCGAAGGAGACGAAGGCTGCAGCGGCGCCGGTGGAGCCTGCGCTGAAGAAGCAGAAGGTGAACACGTCAGCCGCAGGCGTCGTCACGACGAAGATCACGTACGTCGACAGCGTTCCCAAGTTCGATCTGAGCAGCGAGTCGGAGTCGGAGTCGGACGCCGAACAGGAGGCGAGCGAGATGGAGGTCGACAGCGCGCCAGCTGCCGCGAACGCGAAGCCGACGACCTCGGTGGCTGCACCTAAGATCAAGTACGTCGAGAGTGTTCCGAAGTACGAACTCTCGAGCGAGTCCGAGTCCGAGTCCGACTCTGAGGACGACGAACCGCAGCAAGCGAAGTCACAACAAGCGAAGTCGCAACAAGCGAAGCCGGTCTCAACACATGACGACATCGAGACGGAGGATGACGCGCCCCCGGCTGTTGCCGCATCCGCTCCTGCGCACAACGGAGACATCAGCTCCGAGTCTTCGGACGATGAGGACGAGCGGCCGATCGTGCTCCCGGCGTCGCCTGTGCGCACAGTCGCCGCTCTGAAGCCCGTGAGGACCGTGTCGTCCAGCTCCGAGTCCTCGGACGACGAAGACGAGAAGCCTCGCATCGCGCCTGCTCTCGCGTCGCTGAAGCGAGCGGCTGCCAGTTCCAGCAGTAGCGACAGCGACTCGTCTTCCTCCTCTGACGATGACAATGTCACGCCAGCTCCGGTGAGGAAGACTCCAGCACCAGCACCAGTGAAGAAAGCGCTGGCGCCGGTCATCAAGCGCGTTCCAGTGAAGCCAAACCGCGGGAGCGCGAACCCGGGCATCTCGACCGGGAGCTCGCACTCGCTCGTGAAGAAGATCGAGGCGTACTGCGAGTCCGGCTCGACCGTCGTGCTGCACCTGGACGCGAACCTGAATGGCTTCGAGCGGCTGCTCGCGCACGATTGCGCCGAGCGCCTGGGCTTACAGCACGTGAGCGTTGGCGAAGGGCTCGAGCGCCACATCACCATCTCGAACAGGTAGGTTGGCGAGACACGTTGCACCACGCATCATGCACACATAGACACACACGAACGAATGCATGCACTACTGAGGGAGAAGCTTGATACCCACATCGATCGTCTCCGCCTCTCTCGCTCTCCGTCGTGTCCTCTGTCGAACCGGGTCTCCCGTCTCGTCGCCTACAGCTGTCGCCCTTCATCCTCTGCGCTGCCGCCGCCGATGGCCGAGAGCCGCCTGCTGTCTGCTGTCTACGCTTCCTCGCCGGACGCCGGTGCAGCTGCTGCTTACTTGCGCGCGGCTCTTCTGTCGGCGCGCGTGGCGGCGTGGAAGCCCGAGCGGATGGCCGCGACGGAGCGCGAGGAGCCGCAGTCTTGGCAGTGGACGAAGTAGAGGCGGCTCACGCTGTCGCGCGTGAGCGTCGTGTTCGGCGAGCGGCACATCTGGCACGACACGTACTCCGTGATGTACTTGCGCAGCAGGCTCTCGATGTACTTGGGCACGTAGCGGCCGCGAATCACGAGCCGCTGGTTGCCGTCGATCGAACCCTCGGTGCCGAGCTCCGCGAGCGTGAACTGCAGCACGTGCTCGGGGCTGCGGTGCATCATCTGGCAGATCTCCTGGAAGTTCACCCACAGCGTCTTCTTCGTGCCCACGCGCATGAGCTGCGGCGGCTTCATCGTGTGGCGCTTGCGGTCCGTCAGCTCCGGGTTGTTCTCGTGCAGCTTGGCCATGATGCGCGCCAGCAGATCGTCCTTGTACGAGTACGTCGCCGGGTCCTGAACCAGCACGGAGCCCACGGCGGTGGCGGCAGCGACGACACGCGCGCCGTCGGCGGCCGGCTCCTCGCCCGCCTCGTCGGCGTCGCCCTTCTTCTTCTGCGGTTCCCCGCCCCCATCACACGCACACATGTCACGTAGAGTGTTAGATTCTGGATACTCCGCGTCACGGTGGCGCTTGCGCGCCGCGCACCTCGCTCTTGTCCTTGGACTTGGACGTCTTGGTCTTGCGCTTCTTCTTCGTGAGGTTGAGGTCGAACATGGCGGCCACGTCCTCCGGCACGGGCGGCGCGGTCACGGCCTCCGCCGTAGGCGCCTTGGGCACTTCGACGTCCGACATGCTTCTTCGCTGGCTGTGGTGGGTGGGTGGCTTCTTGCGCGCTCGCGGGTGGCGGGTGCGTGCAGGCGGTGGCGGCGGGAGCTCGGCTTCGTTCCCCCTTACTTTTTCTGGTGGCTCTCGCAGCATTCGTCGCGACTGTCGCTGTAAGTGCGAGTTCATAAAGAATTGCTATATTTCGTATGTTGAGAGAATAGATATTGTGGAATAGAGTTGTTGTGCATGCATACGCATGAAACACATTCCAGCTGAAGCTGTGAATTTATATTTATTAATGTACTCTATTTTGTATATGGCACTTTGAGCCGTTGTGTCAGGTACACTGTACACAGTCGTTTTCAGTAATTTCGATACCATTTGTGTAATTTAGCGTCACCACGAATTCCAAGGCAGCGGCGCCACAGAGTCGATCAGGAGGCGCTATCTCAGCCATGGCGACCCGCATCCCGCTCGCGTTCCGCCGCGGCCCGCGCCGAAAGTCCAAGGCCATCGACCTGATCCCGAACTGGCACATCGTGCGCGGCGACCTGGTGCGCGTCTGCTATCTAGCGCTCTTCACGCTCGAGCGCGGGGAGCAGGGTACCCGGGATACTCATCAGCGATGCACCGCGATCGCATACGCGCAGGTCGAGGTGGTGAATGGGCCGCACAAGGGCAAGCAGGGGGCCGTTGTGAGCGTCATCCGCGACCAGAACAGGGTCATCGTCGAGAACATCAACATGGTGCGGCTGCAGGGTGAGCGTGTGCGGAGGTGAACGTGCGTGTCCTGGCGATCTCACAGGTGACTTCCCCGCTGCCGCAGCACTCGCGCTACGTCAAGTCGACGCCCGTGGCGCCCGGCCGCGCGTACCTATCGCCTGGTCCGATCCACTACAGCAACGTGAACTTGGTGGACCCGTCGATCGGGTGCGTACTCACTCGCTCTCCCGTCAGAAGCAGCAGACGTATCCCCGCCTGACTGGAAGACTGACGCGTCACACACACACAGCAAGCCGACGCGCGTGGCGATCCGCTTCACGGACGACGGCGAGAAGGTGCGCGTGTCCAAGAAGACGGGCACGCTCATTCCCAAGCCCGAGGTCCTCAAGGAGCGCCACAACCCGAGAAGAACAGAGACCGGCGTGTTCGACACGGCGCCGGAGGACGTGCTCGAGCGCACGGTGGAGGACTGGGAGGTCACGCGCCTGTAGACACGTCGACGTCAGCGAGCCCAGCCGCCATTCCTGCCTCCAGCATAGGGCACCCGATCGACAAGACCACAGTAGCAGCAGTAGCCACGAGCTCGCTAATCGTAATGCTCTGCGCTTCGTTCCTTGACTTCCATCTCGGTTGGTTGGTACAATGAACCTGGTACATCGTAGAGCTATTTACAGCACATGCGACGGTTCCCAGGACGCTGAAGCGACGCGCAAGATCGTCCAAGAACGTCAAGCATCGCATGCATGCATGCGGCCAGCAGTCGACAGCGGCGGCAGCGGCAACGGAGGTAGCGGCGCTCTTCCTCACTCTCGGATTCGCCGCCTCCTGCCGTCTTCTTTCGCCCCGTCTCCTCCTCCCGCTTCGCCCACCATGACGCCCGACGAGCAGCACCAGCCGCTGAGCGCCGAAGACCAGCCGTTCTACGACGCGCTGGCGGCCGCGCACGGCGACGCGTGCACCGAGGACTTCAAGATCCGGCTCGCGCGCGCCTTCCGCGCGCACAAGAAGAACCGCATGCAGGTGACACTCGCCGAGGCCGCGCGCATCTTGGAGTGGCGCGCCGCGCACGGCGCCGACGCCGTCCTCGGCCGCGAGCTCGAGCACAGCAAAGTGTACTTCGACTGTTGGCCCGGGTACATCTACGGCGAGGACGCGAGCGGACACCTCGTGGCCGTCGATCGCGTCGCCGAGATCCGCGTCGACGCCTTCCAGAAGCAGTTCGCGCACCTGGAGCAGCTGCTGCCGCACCGTGTGCAGTACATGGAGCGCATCCAGTGGGAGAAGGCGGCGATCTCCCAGCGGCTCGGTGCACGCGTGTACAAGCACATCTGTATTGTGGACCTCAAGGGTCTCGGCATGAAGCACCTCTCGCGCTCGATCATCAACTACCTCAAGGTGCGTGCGTGCTACCAGCGTGCATACTCGCTCGTCATTCGGTACTGACAGAGTTGGCACTTGGGGTTGTCTTGGATGCCGCAGCCGATCTTCGACGTCGGGCAGCTGTACTACCCGGAGACTCTGCACCGGCTGTATCTGATCAACGCGCCGTTCGTGTTCTACGGCGCGTGGAAGATGATCGCGGGACTCATCGACCCGGAGACGCGCGAGAAGATCCAGGTCTTCAAGGAGGGCGACAAGTTCCTCGAGACAGCGCAGAATCACGGCATCCCGCTCGCGTCGCTGCCGGCGTATCTCGGCGGCGGCCACCCGGGTCGCGCGATGAACAACACGTTCAAGCCGTCGATCCCTGACACGCCGATGCCAGTGCCGTACCCAGCGGCGACCGGGACCACCCACTCGGTGAGTTGGGACCCCGCTGCTCTTGCACCACTTGGTGTCGATGTCTGCTAACGCGCTCCTTTGTGTGTGTTTCTCGATGTCTTCTAGGAGGAAGCTGGCGAGAAGGACACGGCCATCACCAGCGTGTCGCTGAGCTCCCTCGGTGCAGAGTCGCAGAGCGCTTCGACGCTGTCCGCGGCGTCGTGACAACCGAGAACAGAGTTCATCATGCTCAAGCTTAACAATCATTACTCCAGCCATCTTCATGCAGCCAACTCACATCGACTCAGTGGACGCCTTGCTCGACCTCTACTCATGACTCGCGCAATGATCGTAAACTGGTGTGGAAACGATGCTTGAGGATGCCATCTACGCTTTCTACGCGTGTTGCTTCTGTCTATCTACAGACGATGGCTATCGCGAACATGGAGTAACTCAACTCAGCTCCAGCTCGTAGACGTACTCACCTTCACCGGTGATTCGCCGGACCCAGGAGCCATACTGCTGGTAGGCGCTGCGGATTGGAGCCTCCGGCTTCTAGAGGCTCTTGCCATCGCGGTGACAATCGCACCTGTGGCGCGTACAAGAGTGTACATGCGGAAATGAGAGGAGATCAAGCCGAGTCCGTGTGGGTCGTGGAGTCCGTGTGAGTCGTGCAGACCCGAAGAAGGTTGATGAGAGAAACTTGTCATCTCTCTAGGCAACGTCTCTTTGAATATCAGCTTATATCAGACCGATCTCGATCCTAAGATACGAGTCAGTCGCACGCAGTGCGCACTGCTCACTGCTTGGGTTGCCAATCGGCGAGGTCGAAAGTGATGTGGTGGGTGGTAGTCGCGAAATCGCATCCTCTCTGACATGGCCATTAGTCCCTCGCACTCACTACCGCTTAACTAGTACGCATTCACCGCACCATTGCAGACAGCAACGCATTTCCAGTATAAACGCCAAAGCCGCGTATTCTCAACTGATGAAGATGCCACGCCTTCCTGCTATATGCTCAAACACGACTTGATAAAGCTGCTCCGATTCTTCGCCCGCTTGCCGGTGATCAGCATGCTGCTTGCAAAGTGTCTGTGCACGTACGGTATATCGTGAGCGACAGCACAGCCTTCGTGAGTGTTATTTTGACGCGTTCGATGTCCAGCATCAGCAGCATAGCAGCATAGTTTTCGACAAGCAGTGTTTTCGACACGTAAAATACACATTTTATCGTGACAATTCACAAATGACAGATCAAGACGACATGTCATTTTTGTTTTCTTGACCTGTCATTTGTGAATTAGTCACATCGATTGCGATTAAGACACTAGTCAAATGGCTGATTCGCCGTCGGTACCGATAAAAACAACCGGTGCAGCGGGTGGTGAAGCGCATACAAAGGGGAGGCATATACCGAACTTCTTCGTACTTGCTTGTTACGTGTGGCTGACTTCTCCAGTACACTACCCAGCGGTGGCGGTGGTAGTGAGTTGGCACGCGTGCAGCCGCGCGATCGCGTCGCAGCACGGCGAGGACGCGAAGATCGTCGCTGCGATGGCAAGAGCCTCTAGAAACCGGAGGCTCCAATCCGCAGCGCCTACCAGCAGTACGGCTCCTGGGCCCGGCGAGTCACCGGTGAAGGCGAGGACGAGTTGAAGGGGAGCGAAGGTGGCGACTCCGACAGCCCGCGCAAAAGCGACGACGGGGGACAGCGACGACAGCGATGACAGCGATAGCGCCTGCTGGTCCTCCCACGCCTATGACGCCGTCGATACATGGCGAAATTACGGCCGCAGCAGTGAAGCCTACAGAGCCAAGAGTAGTGCGAACACCACCGAGGCGAAGCTGACGACCAACGAAGATGAGCCGTCGGCAACGGGTGTCGACTCGGAGATGGTGCAGCCGGACGCACGGACGGAGGAGTTTTCGTTCTTCATCCCGATGCAGTACAAGCTCCACCGCTCCCGATTCTTTGTGCGCGAGTGCTACTCGAAGTACTACGAACACGCCACCAGCTTCCTGTTCAAGAGTGACAAGACGGGCGTGACCGTCACGGGGACTCCGGGTGCGTGAGCGGTCGGTCGTGTAGACTGTTGTGTGTGTGTGTGTATATGATTGTGCAATGTGCAGTTCTGGTGTGTCTGCGCTCGTTCGTATCGCGTTCTCAGATCAGATCTGTGTGCGTGTTCTCTTGACCGTTTGCCACTGTCTGCAGGTATCGGGAAGTCGGTCTTCCTCGCGTACTTCTTCTCGCGCTACGTCAAGGAGTACCCCAGCGCAACAGTCATCGTGTCGTCGGGAGCGTCGCCAGGCAAGAGATTCCCGGGATTGTTGTCTATGATCTAACGCCATGGACACGCCTCTCATCCGGGCTCGGGTTCGTCGCCCGCTGGTATCACTGGTGTGAAGCGCGGGTTGGAGTAGGTGGAGCGCATACCAGCGGGAAGTCTTCTTCGATTAAGGAGCGCGCGGATCAAGATCGCGTTCCTCTCATAGTCGCAAGGGCTACCGCGATCGAGGGTACCAGACGCGCGTGGTTCTGCTTCGCGTGAAGCACCGCGGTACTGCTGCTAAAGAGATGCCGATGTGCACTGTGCCGGACGCCAGTCAGGCAGCGGCAGACACTGCGGTCAGCAATCGCCGCCACGAAGCGGAAGAAACAGCGGGTCCATCGCGAGCGCGAGCGCGAGCGCGAGCAGGAGTATCATTTGGCTGTCCGGTAGACACTAGCCCAGTTAGTCAAATCAGCGGTGTCTGCGAACGGTTCTAACAACATTGCAACACCAAGAGCGATCCAACTTCTCCTGGCGTGTG
>JAASFS010000820.1:0-11725 GCA_023333865.1 Globisporangium perplexum | reverse complement strand
TGCGACTTGGAGAACACCGGCAGGAACGGCAGCACCGAGTTGACCCACAAGAAGCTCTCGTCGCGCTGCCGCATCCCGGAGTAGATACTCGTGTTCGCGAAGTTGAGACTCTTGGACTCGGCGATGGTCTGCGAGAGCGCCACGGCGAGCTTCTCGTGGTGTTGGATCGCGTTGTGTAGACAGAGCTGTTCGTGCTGGTATGTCTTGATGAGTTGCAGGAGCTCTTGGACATCCTGTTCGGTGTGGCGCTCGTGTGACTTCTTTTGTAGCTCGGACGAAGTGGTCAGCACGAGCGCAGAGCTTCGCGTGACTACCTCCGGAGTCTCCGCAGCGCGCGTTTCGTTCCGCACACACTTGAGCTCCTCGAGCTTCGTCTCCAGGAATTCGATCTGCTGTCGCAGGTGCGCGTCCTCAACGAGCTTACGCTGCCGCACGCGTTCCGTCGACGCGCGGTTGCGCTTGCGCCGCATCTCGAGCTGACGTTGCGTGAGGTCTCCACGGGCTGCCGCTCCTCGCCTGCTGCTTGTCTTGACCTTGTTGTTGTTGTTGTTGTTGGTTATGTCCGTGGTGACGGCTGCGGTTGGCGCGGTCTTGGCGATCAGGCGGGCGATGTCATCGGTTGACAGAGGCGGCAGCAGCGCGCCTGCAACTTCTGTGCGCGAGACGATCGCGGCGGCCGCCTCCTTTTCCTTCGTGGACGTGTGATTCGCGGCATCCGCTCGTGCATAAGTGCTCCGGTGATCGCTGCTGACGCCGAGCTCGGTGTCTGCGAGGATGTCCGTGGAGGCGACGACGCGCCAGAGGTCTTCGAACTCCTGCGCGTTGATCGCCCTCGTTCTGTCAGTGCTGCGGGCTTCCATGCTGATTGTGCTTTGATGATTGAGCCGTTTGGTGCGAGTGCGAGTATGACTCTCGATGGACGGAGCAGCCCGAGCGAGCGGTCGAGCTCGAGTGAGTCGAGTCGCAGGAGGCGGCAGGCCTCTCTCGTACCACGCGACCCTGAAAAAACTGAGGCCGTAAACACTTCACCGGTGCTCGCCGATGGGCACCGGTTGCTCGCTCGCTCGTGGCTCGGATCGAGTCTCGAACTATCTCTCTTTGTCCCTCGCGACCTCGCCGCCGACACAGACGCAGGCGACCTGGCGTCTGTGTGCATCAAACGCGCGAGCTTCTCGCGAACCTGCTGGACGAAGCGAGTCCCAGGCAATGAGAAACTGGGCGTGAATCAAGCTGCTGCTCGGTTCTTATGAGGCTGCTGCGTTGTCTCGTCAGACGGTCGATCTCACCCTCGACTCAGCCTCAGCATGTGCGTGACGCGAACTTGAAAACCGAGCAAGATCGGCAGTCACGCTTCTGGAGGATCACGCCGCTTCTTGTGTTAACGCGTCCAACGCGCGCTAAGGTAGCAGCGAGCTTCGCGCCGCAACCTCGTGCGAGGACAGCAATGAGAGAGAAAGTGAGAGATCAAGAGCAGCCGGATCGGTGATGTTTCTGCACGTAGCAGGAACGGTGTCGCAGAGCTCGGCACGGCCATGAGCATCAACAGGAGGCGTCACCGTGCTCCTCGAGCAAGGCAGGCGCGACGCTTCAAGATCGCGCGCTACACCGCCGGACTCTCCGCGAGCTTCGCCTCAAGCGGATAGTACGCGTGCGACTCGACGCCGTTGTACAGGAAGACTCGATCCCGGCAGATCAGCCACCTCGCCGGACTCGACTGCGCCGCTGCATTCACGCACATCGGACTCCCGAACCCAAACACTCGGAGTTGTGCGAGCATGCTTGCGGCGCCGTTCGATACTGGCGAGTTCACATCCTCAATGCTTGTCTGCGTCGCGAGAACATTTGTGAGGAACTTGCACGCAGCCAGCGAAGTCGGCAGTGATGAAACCGGGTTCTCGGAGATGTGGAGGAAGCGGAGTCCATGGTTGTTCAGCATCGCGTCGTCAGGGATGTGTGGTATGCGGTTCCCGAACAGCGAGATCGTCTCGAGCGACGCCATTTTGCTCAGCACGGACGGATATTCGGTGAACTTGCCACGGTCCAGCAGCAACGTTGTCACATGTGGCCAGAGCAGATGCAAGTCGATCGGCAGTCGCGTCAAGTTCGAGGCGACGATGTCGATCTCGAGTAAGTGGGGCGGCATGTTCGCGTGAAGTAGTGATGGCGGGATCTCCGAGATGAAGGTGTGGATGAGTTGGACGCGACCCATGTTCGGGTGCAGACTGCTCGAGATATGCGCGGCGGTGTCCCAAGCTACGATGGTGCTGTTGAAGACCGTCAGTCCGTAGAGATCGTGAAGCGTGTTGATCATATCCGGGACGTGGAGCGCGGGGCAGTGCGCGATCACGAGGCTCATGAGTCCTTTCGAATCCGTCGCCCGAAGTTCCTGCTCGATCGAGCTCGCGCTACCATCGATTCGCAACCGACTGCAGTCGATCCGGAGCGCGGCGCACGTGCACAACGTCGAGGTTTTGAACCACGGGCGGAGCACAAGTTGGCAGTCGTCGCTGCACTTCGGCGTGTTCACGACGTTCGCGTAGATGAAGACGGCGGCGATGGCGGATCCCCAGTAGAGAAGCAAGTACCGGAGCCACTTCTCGACTCTCGTACGAGTCACAGCTTCCCTCTGTGACGCAGCAGCTAGAGCGAGCGAGGTCGGAGGATCGCTCCGCGGGACTGAGCAGATCCTGTCAGCGTCAAGTACTTTGCTTGCGCGCCGGCGCGTAAGGAGCTCGATCTTCTCCATCCCGAAGTATGTCGACACTGCTGGCCATAGCTTCAAGACCACATCGAACGTTGACGCCGCGAGCATCGTCGGTAGCTCCATGACGCCCTCGATGATGAACGTGTCGTGGTACAGAATGAGTTCACCGCGCAACAGCTCTATGAAGTACGGCTTGTAGAGCAGAACTGGGATTACGACGAACCACACGAGGTCGAGCGCGAGGTCGACACAGACCACCGTGACTCGGTAGCGTCCAGCCACTGAGCGCTCGTTGGGCTTGAGAAGTCGTCGGAGGATCGGCGTCGAGTAGCAGTTGATGACGATCAGCGCGGCGAAGCTCGTGTTCACCCAGATCTTCATCGACTGCTTGCTGCACGCGTACGCCTGCCATGTTTGAATCGCGACCTCGACCACCTCGCGCGTCATGACCGTCGGCTCGAAGAACACCCCACGAACACTGCAGATTCCGTACATGCGATACAGCCGCTGCTGGCTGCGCTGAAGCGCGCTTGCTCTCGTCTCTTCGTCCGGTTTACGGAGAGAATGCATGCGAGACGTCTCGCTCGGAGCGAACCGAGTTGGCGCCCTCGAGAACACCAGCTGACGCTGGTGGATCGAACGGGACACGAATCGGACCGCGCGCGCGAAGTAGAACATCGCGACGATGGCGTAGCCCGCGATCGCGATAGGGAACCCGTCGAGGCTGATCAGGCGGAACATGCCCGCGTAGTACGACACCGAGTGGACGTACGTGAGCGCGATGTAGCCGAGGCTGAGCGCGAACACGAACATCGCGATGAGCAGGTTGAGCGCGAAGAGGGCGAACCAGACGACGCGGAACGCCGCAGGAGAGACGTCCCAGAAGACATCGCTCTCGTCGCCGGCGGTGCGTCTGCGCGCTGACGCCGCTCGCCCTCGGCTGCTTCTCGCGAGCGCTCGGGCAGCAGGACGAGGCTCCGCTGGTCCCACCTGCGAGCTGGTCATCATGACCTTGAAGCGAGCATCAATTTCGATGTTGGCAACCGATTCGACTCGTTTGCTTGATCCAACTATGATAGAGTCCTCTCCATCTAGAAAGTCGCTAGTGAAGAAATCCCGGGGTGATGTCACCGACACCCGAGATTTCGTCACTAGCGACCGCATAACAAGAACATCCACAAGGAAGAGCTCCCGCGTCGACCATGATGGACATGCAGGAGATCAAAGCGCGCAAGCCCCACAGCGCAGCTGCCGACGCGCTCCCCCAGCCGTCGATCGCCGCCGCCGGCGAAGAGCTCGACCCGAGCGTGCAGAGCGCGCCGCTGCTGAGCGAGAGCCAACGCCGCAAGCGCCATGACAAGAGTGTGCGCAGCTGGGTGCAGGCCGTGCTCGACCGCGTGTGGTCGGCCGCGTTCCTGGGCGTCGCGGGCTTCGGGCTGCACGAGGCGCAGTTCGTGCACGAGCTGCTCTACGCGCGCGAGGCGCGGCGCGCGTGGGTGCACGCCGGCATCTTCGCCGCGTCGCTCGTCGTGCTCTTCGGCAGCTACATCGAGCTCTACCGCAGCATGCTGCTGCGCGAGAAGGTCTCGTACGAGACCGCGCGCACGTCCACGCACGCGATGCTCGCGTCGATGGTGGCGTCCGGGATCTGGTGCGTCAGCAGTAGAGCAACCTGTGCTAGCGGCGGGTGGTGGCGAAGTCTCAGAGGAAGACTAACGAGTGCTTGCTTGCTCGGTGACCGCGGCGGCAGCTTCTCGGTGGGGCTCTGGCCGGTGTGGCACTGGCTCACGCTGCCGTACCTCTTCATGTGCTTCTGGGGCGTGATCGTCCAGATCGTCGTGATCTTCCCCGTGCAGGCGCAGCGCGTGATCTTCGCCGGCGGCTACCTCTGGTTCATGCACGCGTACCTCTCGCTCTTCGTCGTGTAGCGCGCGAGTCGGTCGGCCGTCGGTGCCCCAGCAAGCAGCGAGGACGGAGCACCTCAGGCGTAACACGGTAGAACATGTGCGAGGGCATCAAGCGGTACGAGTAGCGGCGGTGGTGGTGGCGCGCTCTTCACGCAGCGTGGCCAGCGTGCTGGGACTCGGGCCGCGTCGCCTGCCTCCTGGGCGGCTCCGACTGCGACCGCTTCTTCAGCGGCTGCAGCTTGATGCGCTCGCCGCAGTTGACGCCGTCGCCGCCGAGCACCGAGCTGTTCCCGGAGAGCTGCCGCAGCGCGCGCAGCGTGTGGGTCGCGTCGTCGCGGGCGACCCTCGCGGCGTCCAGCTTCTCGACGGCGTTCACGCAGTGGTGGCAGAACGGGATGGTCTCACGCGCCATCGCGGCGGCGCTGCTCGAGCCGGCGGACGGCAGCGGCGCGGTCGCGACCACGACGCTCTGCACGCACGCCGCGCAGATGTGGAACTTGCAGATGCCGCACGCGAGCGCGACCGTGAAGGCGCTGAAGCCGACGTCGCACACCATGCAGCAGCCGTCCTCTCGAGCCTCTTCGTCCGAAACCTCGGACGGGTTCGTCTGCAGGTGGCTGCTGTACGAGTCCTGCATCGTGCGTCGGTGCTCCGAGAGACTCGCGCTCTGCTGGTCACGCACCTCGCGCACCATCCACGCGTACTTCTTCATGCGCGCGCACAGCGGCGCGTTCTGGCACGCCATGATGCTGTCCGCGGTGGCCGAGAGCGCGATCCGCTCGGTGACGCCGCCGCGTGGGTCCACGAAGCCCTTGAAGAAGACATCGACTCGCCCGGGCGTCGTGAGCGACTCGGAGAAGAGGAAGCAGAACGACAGCGCGCCGCGCACGATACCGAACTGCGACCGCAGCGAGCGACAGCCCGGGAGCTCCACCGAGTGCATCAAGAGGTGCCCGATACTCTCGTCGTGCTCGTCCCGGCGCACGCCGGTGGACTCGAGGTAGACGAAGTCGCGCGGTCGCACGAAGCCCTTGAGCGCGAGCGACGGCCCCTTGGCGGTCCACTTGAAGCCGAGATACTCGAGCGGCTCGCTCTCGGTCGGCGCCTGCAGTGTCGAGAGCACGCGCACGTCGAGCACGTCGCGGTGCATGTACGAGGTGGCGAAGCGCATGGCGCTTGTCGAGGCGTTCGTGAGCCCGAGCATGACGTCGTCGAGCGAGCCGAGCACGGCGCCGGTGCCGATGAGGATCGGCGAGCACGACGGCGAGGACGACGGCCGCGGCACCTGCGCCTTGCGCCGCGGCACGTACACCGCGAAGGCAGCATCGTCGCATCCTGGCGCGTGCAGAACTGCAGTTGCTGGTGTTGCTGCGCCGGGCGTCGTGTGCGCGCGGCGCCGCGTGCGTCGGGACTTAAGCACCTTCCACACGCGCTCGTCCAGACGCATGAGGTACTTGTCCCGGAACTCGCGGCGCGCGCTCATGGTGGCGGCCAGCAGTCGGTCGCGGCAGTCGGCGAAGTCCGCTGTCTGATCTGCCGCGAACTTCATGACTGGGAACGTCTCGCGCGGCAGCGGGAACATCGCGTAGATGGGTGAGGTGGACGGAGCTGCTCGGGCTGAAGCGTGTGCGCGGCGAGCAGCGCCTTGAGCAGTGAGCAGGCGGGTCGGGTGGATGGTGAGAGTGCTCCTGGAAGAAGATCTGTGACGTGTGAGCAGTGGCCCTTCACAAGTCGCAGATCCGTCTCTTATTTCCATGTGCCGCTTCAGGATCCGACTATATTTTTGCATCGAATAACGAACAAAGCGTTTGCACCATCGAGCGACCTTGTTGTGGTCTACGTCCCGGCTAAACTACAGGTTGGACAGCAGGTTCGGACTCGAGCTCTGGAGCCATCACAGCTGTGCTCGGCAGGAGCAGACACTCGAACCAGCGAACTCACGCATTGCTGTCCTTCCAACCTCGCTGGACAGGTCGGCTTCGTGAGGCTTGTGTGCTGAACGCTTCAAACAGGGAAGTTTCGCCACACGTTCGTTCGTGCAGACGCGGACAACGATGCTGTCGTTGAGATATCTGAGGCTCGGAGGCCAAACCTCACAGCACGATGACGACGACACTGGCCTCCAGACGCCGCAAACTGCCACAGAGTGCCTTGTTCTCACACTCGACAGCAAAGCTGGAAAGCAGTCCAGAGACGGCACTCGGCTTGGCGACGACCTGTCGTCAGCTAGAGGCCAGCAGATCGAAGAACTCGAGACGACCAGACTGGTGAGGACTTGGAGTCTAGGGACTTAAGCTTGGTCGAGATCGAGTCGAGATCGAACCGAGGTAGCGCGGGGATGCTAGGAAGTGGAAGCCCAGAGATGGCAGTCAGTGTCTCGATAACTTCCAGCGATGGGGCTTCGACTCGCATTCGGTGTTGCAAAGCCGCCCCTCAAAGCCACTCAGACTCGCGCGAGAATGTCGAGTCCTGACGATCGAATCCTCGACGCGGAGCAGAAGACTCTCGCGCTCGCTCGTTCTCACCACTCGCGGGGCATGGATTCGCTCTCCCTTTGAGCTGGCGATGGTACCCACGTACCTTGTCGATTCATCGCGCCATCACACTATCCTGCACCCACTGATTATGCAGGGATGTGTTCAGCCTCGGATGCACGAACACAAGTCTCTCCATGCGCTAACTACGCCGGTGCAGACGTTCGTTCCCCTCACGCTGGTTGCCTTGAGTCGCACATCCACGAACAGCTGGAAACGAATCTGCCTGGATTGCTTGTAGTTCGCGAGAGCTGCGGCGCGAGCGTACACCCAGCAGAGTCGTGAACGCACGCGGTGTGCGCAGTCTTCACGATTGATTGACTCGAAGACCATTGAGAACTTGCACGTCGCGCACGTATCCGCGCGGCGACGAGATCATCGCGAGCTTGCGCGAGATGCGACCTGGGACGACTCGATCCACAGAGGTGCACTCACTACACTGCACTCAGACCAGAAGGCATGGAGACTGGCGTGTACTCATTCACTCGCGGGTGTTGTGTGCATTTCGCCGGCGCTTCCCTCCATCCTGCCAGCGTACACACGCTCGAACTCTCGTGGTAACTCGCGGTCAATCGATCTGCTGGATGTCGACGAAAGCGATCGGATCCGCTTGCAATCCGCTTCAACATGACCATCGCAGCCGCCGCGAAAGTCGAGGAGATCGATCGGTCGAGAGACGTAGAAGACAGCGATGCAAGGCGGTCGGCAGTCGTCTCGACAACAGCCAACAAGCCGACTTGCACGCAGACTTGGTCGTCGTCATTGACTCTCACCCAGCGCCTGTCGAGCTCTCTTACTTCGACCCCTCGGTCACTTTGTTTGGTGTGTGTGTGTGTGTGTGTGTGTGTGTGTGGTGTGTGTGGAGCTTGTGAGATCTCCACACACACGAGAACAATCGTCCAACGCAGCAAGAGGGATGCCGCGTCCCACTCAGGTACACTGTCGAGATGAAGCCGAAGGGTTGGTTTACTGCTCGCCCCGAAATCAATGCGAGAGATTGCCGTTGCAGCGGGTCCGCGGAGCTCCATACCGGCGCCGCCGTCGCGGCTGGCTGCGTGCGTGCGCGGTTGTCAGAGAATGACGAGCGCAGCGCGCAGAGTCCGCGCTCAAGCGCTCTATCAACAGCGCTCCAGCAACAGCAGCAGCAAGTCACAGTCAAGCCGCAAAAGGGCGTGCTGCTGGCGCTCGCGACCCTGTCAATCGATCCAGGCGCCATGTGCCTCAGCTCTACTCATCTCCACCTCGTTTACTGCTTGACTCGGTTTGAAAGTCCATTCCATCCGATTTGTAAAGGGTAAATATCGAAGCGCCAGGTGGTGTATGTAAAGTATAGAGGCCCAAAGTAGGACACGCGCGATAAGCAGGCAAAGAACAGAATGACTCGCATTCGATCTTTCCAGCCAATTAGCAAGCCAGCCAAGCTGCAAATTCGGTGTGTCTGCGACGGCGACTCACCGCATGGTGACTTGAGCGTCTTGAGCGCCATGTGATGGCGGCGCCCATGGCGACCGCTGTCGGTGTCGCTGCAGCGGCAGCGCCAGTCGGACTGGTTGTGTAAAGGCGCTCGCTCGTATGGAGTTCAGTGGCACGCTCTGAGCCGAGTCGAGGGACTCGATCTGGTTCCTTGGACGAGAGACCGACGAGCAAGAGGGAGCGGAGGGCCACTCAGCAGCTCCGATCCTGTCCGAGCTGCTGCTGCAGCTTGACAGCTCGCTCATTCCCGTTTCTGCGTCAAGGGTGCGAGCAAGCAGCATCAGCGCCAACAGCAGCAGCAGCAGCAGCAGCATCGTCAAGCAGCTCCGATGGGCTCCGACTTCCCGCTGCCGCGCAGCGAGCTGCCCAAGATCGAGGTCTCGCCGCGCGAGCACGCAGAGGCCAAGGCGCTCGCGGACCACATGCTCGCGCACACGGTGCGCGAGTTCGAGAACTTCGCGTACCGCGACAAGAACCACGTGGACGCGCGGATCTGGAAGACCATCGGCTCGCGTGACCGCCTCCGGCTGTACAAGCAGCGCGAGGGCGGACTCATGCACGCCGTACGCACGCAGCGCCTCGACTCGATGAGCGAGCTCCCGCGCGAGGCGGTCGCCGCCGCCACGGACCCGGGCTCGCTCATGCTCACGGGTTACTGGCCCGGCCGCATGGAGAACGCCATGTACGCTGTCGTGACCAACTCGCAGGAAGAGCTCGCGCTCGTCGTCATCTACCTGCACGAAGACGTCGCGGACTGCGCAATCCTGCACACGATGGAGGGCCAGACGCCGGACAAACCCTATCACTTCCTCGGCTACAAATTCTTCGTGCGCAAGTCCCCCACGAACGCCCACCTCGTGCGCAACCGCGACAGTCTGTACCTCGAGTCGTGCGGGATCACGACGACGTCGCAGGGCGAGCAGATTGGCTACCACATCATGCACTCGGTCGACCTCCCGGGCTTCCCGGACCTCACACGCCGCAACTCGGTGCGCACGCGCCAGTCCGTGCGGTACATCTACCGCCAGAAGGCGGACAACCTCGTGGAGATCTTCATGCTCGGCAGTCTGAGCATCTCCGGCACGCTCGGTGGCTTCGGCCCAGTCTCGACGTTCTTCACAGCGGACTCGCTCTTCGGCATCACGCGCCTCGTGGACTGCGCAGAGGTGAAGCGCCTCACGCGGTGCGTGCGCGAGCGCCAGCGCAACATCGAGTTGCTCGAGCCGAAGGTCAAGGGCGTGGATTGCTCGATCTGCCGGTCGCGCAAGAAGCTCTTCACAGCTGTGTCGCTCTCGGAGTGCATGACGTGCGGGCAGTTCGTGTGCCAGCGCTGCTGGCTGCACAAGAAGATGTTCATCGGCGACGGCATCCTCGGCCGGTTCCAGAAGATCTGCGTCTGCAAGACGTGCGTGCTCGAGGCGAACGCGGGCGACTTCCTCGATCCGATCCACGTCAGCCTCGCGCGCCGCCACCACAGCAGCCTTCGCCACCGCACGGTCTCGTCCGGCTCCGGATCGACGGGCTCGGCATCGTCGTACGCTGCGTCTGACTCAGGCTCGGTGTACTCGTCAGATCCCACCGAGTCGGTCCGGAGCAACGTCACCGGCACACAGCAGGCATACTACCACACACAATACTCATCGGCTCGGAGCGGTGAGCCGCATCGCACGAGGAGAGGCTCGTCCAAGGGTGCGCGCTCGCAGCACTCGATCGGGGAGCACGAAGGGGAGAATCGCCTGACGCTCGCGGACGCCTCGAACGATCTCATCCCGCTCGACCTGCTCGAAGGTGCGAGTCGCGAGAACGTGGCGATGATCGTGCACGAATCGTACCCGGTGCACCCGCCTGCAGCGACGCGGAGGCATGCAAGCTCGGTCTCCTCGAGCGGATCTACGACGTTCTACACACCGCCGTCGTCGGACTCTGCGATCGCGTACGGCATTCCCGTGGGTAGCTACGAGGCCGCGCAGTACGGCACGCCGCTGTCGCTGCCTCGTTCGTCGTCGGTGCCATCGAGGCGCGCGCCGTCGACGACGTCGAGTTCGACTCCGGACCAGGAGCTGCTGCTGCGGATGATGGAGCTGCACCGCGTGGCCGAGTCGACGTACAACACGACGAGAGAGAACGCGGCGTTCCTTTCGCAACGGTACTAGGTAGGTAGGTAGGGATCCGCCAGGACGCGGTGGTGCAGCGAGCTCGGTGTTGAATGGTGTGTGTGTGCCATGTGAATCTAAGTGAATGTGACTAGTGCAATTGCTACATCGATCGATCACTTACGGAGGTGTGTATGCTGGCACAAGAAAGTGGAAGCTGTCCACATGAGCTGCCTGGAGCTTCTTCGAGAGGCTGGCTTGAGGTTGGCTTCGAGACCCATGTACCTCGGTCGATCGAACCGACTTGACAATGGAGAGAGACACAAGGGCGTGGTTGTCGAGAGTGCTCTCGGAGAGCGATGCTGCGCTAAACCTCCACAGTCGCTTCTTCCAAGCTCGAACAAGAGCGCGCAACGACATCCAGCACCAAGGAACATCACCTTGCATCACTTCTTCGCTGCTTTCGCTATGCATCGATAATGGAACGGTTGACGCGGACACCTCGTCGCCTCGACACAACGCTCCATGCTTCCTCTGTCGCCTTCATGAACATACACGAGCAAGTCGCGAGCTCTGCACGCCCTGTCCAACCAGCACACCACTTAGGAACTTGCGCTGCAACGCGAACGCGTCGAGAAGCACCACATCGTCGTGATCCAGCGCCATTCACTCACTTGCCAGCTCGCCCCTCGCGCTTGCAAGGTGCTCACCGCGAGCCCAGCCGACACGATGCCTGGACACATGAACCAAGTGCACATCCAGAGCCGAGAACGCATCGAGTACGTCAGGTGTTGCATACCGTGACCAGTGTCTTGGTGGCAACAATCCTCTGACAAACGATGGCAGATACATCGACTCGACAGAGGAGACACTGTACCGCAAGTCGGATCAGTATCCCGTGCCGCGCGGCGCGAACCAGCGCGTGCTCTCGACCGCCGGCGTCGTTGTGATCGCGTACTTCTTCGGCTGCGGCGGTCCGATCGGCTCGGAGCCCATCATCTCGTCGAGCGGTCC
>JAASFS010000082.1:0-39486 GCA_023333865.1 Globisporangium perplexum | reverse complement strand
TGTGTGTGTGTGTGTGTGTGTGCGGGCGAACACACACGAGTGTCATCTCAGCATTCACGATCGGATCCACGGTCCCTCTCGCATGCGCGATGTGGGCAAGCTGCCATCTTTCGGTGAAGCGGACAGCGCTTACTCCAAGAGCAAGCGGGTCCGCTTTGCCTGATCGCGTCGAGATCATCCGCGCGATGACCCCGCGAGCAATCGAGGCGAGTCACAGCACGGTCACCTTGACGCACGTAGGCGACCGCCGTGACCGTGGTTCCTTGTTTATTGATCAATATTATTGCAATACAATTGATTATGCTAAAAGAAGAAGTGCAGGGAAAAATTAGGAAGGATTATACTAATTTTGTTATACTAACATTATTTGTACAATCCACGTTTCGGCAATGTTCAAATGCTATTTCTTTACAAATCCAAGACAATAGGGTACAATGTTAATAACAACATAGTATATCAATGGTATTAACACGATGTAATCACTTGCCGCTAGTATTAAACACAACAAGGTTAATAACAATTCAATAATTTGGCAGTTTTGCGAAACGTAAAAATCAGCCATTTGAATTACAAACAATTTTTCATATGGATTTTAACCATTAGATATTTGTTTATAACCGCTCTCCAGTACCTGACTGATTTTTTACACCAGGCTCATAAAGCACGCGCACGACGCACTAGATTTTGGTCATCTCCTCGAAGTTCGCTCTTGGTGCGCGTTCTGGAAATGAACATTTTTTCATACCTGCATTTGCAGGTTATGGAAATAAACCTTGTTCAATCCCGGTTCGTCATTTTGGGAAAGAATGTGTTTTGCGTTCATACTTTGAATTGGAGAGGTAATGTTTCTCGTCATTTGCGGCGAAATTCGGATTTTGGACAAATCCATATTTTATATCATTTCACTCGGCTGTTGTGTTGTGACAGAATCAAACCTTGATTTATTGTACAGCGAACATTTGTGAAAAACTAAAATTGGCAATATTGTGTTGTTCGCTACATCACTGGACAGCTCTGTGTGTTGCGATCACAATGGCCCAGGTTGCACACAATAAGGACAAATACTCGAGAAGATGTAACATAGCATCCCTCTGGTATGGTCGTGCCTTTTGATGTTTATATTTTGCGATGTGATTTAAATCGTTCGGTTGCAGGTATCAATCAAATGATTTCGGACTTTTGAGTCCGCTTCTCTGGCGTTGAGTGAAATATACGAGAATATATGGATTATCTACCCCATATTTAGATATCCTAAACAGGATGTCGTATTTGAACTCGCCCCCTCCCCATCCCCCACCCCCCAAAAAAGAACTCATTGTCTTTTCTGGCGCTCAATCGCCTCTATTCCGTTGTGACAGAGACATCGGGACACTGGATACATCCGACATAGCGTCCAGTAAGGGCCTTGGAGAGGAAAGTCGAGAGCAAAATCAGTTGAAATGATATATTATGTATATTTAACCTCATTAGAATATTTAAATACTTCAACAGCTGGTCATCGGACTACAGTAGTCCAAATAACATTGCACAGTACTGTCAATGCGTAAGTTTTCATGTCTTCAGGCGTTGTGTTGGCAAAGTTGGGTTTGGCCCATTTGTCCTGGTTGACTTGGTGATAAGGTGATTATATCACCCTGTCACCGAGCCATTAGTGTCGTTTGGGGGAATTGAAGCAGATACGCGATTGTAATGCGCCTACTGGAAGTGCAAGTCCAGTGTGCGAATAAGGAGGTCATATTCGCTCGACATTTTAGGTATGGACCACTGAATGCCAAAAACAACTCATCAGGTAATATTTGTTTTCGTAAAGGTAAATTTGAAGCACAACAAATTATACGCGTATTTAACTAATTGATACTCTTGTTTGTTTTCCACTGTTGCTGTGTTGTTTTACAAAACTAACAGTTTATTTGTGGTGCTCCTACCAGAATCCACACGCACTCACATTTTTGAACACTCGATACGACGAGGACGAGTGTCTGTGACAAAATAATATATAGCATCTTGTTTTGGTTGAAAACGCTGTCCGTCAGATCTTCTTTATATCAGTATCGGGTTTTCTTGGGATTCCGGCAGTTTGCTCACGTTTGGCTTACTTTACCACCATTTTATACATTGGTGAGCAAGAGGGCGATGTAAAACAAAATAAGTAAAAATGGAGCGTTTTCGTGGTATCCAGGGTAACTACAGCACACTGTTACTTTTGAAACTTGATCCGGTCCACATTGAACATATTGGAGTCCCTCACTTTCTTCACAGGCGATGGCTAAATTTCGCTTTTCCCACACAATAGGACATATTTTGTTCTACACTCCGAATACAATATGCACTCATATGGCAAACTTCGTGCATGATTTCTGAAAATCCGGTTCTCCTTAGATTCGGAGAACAAAGTGCTCTTTAGCAAAAATCAATAACTCTTTTTGTTGTTTTTTCGTGCGGCTGTGTTCAAAAAGTCGCAAGTTCAATTTTCTATTGTTTTGACCACGCGACTTTCGAACAGTTCTTTTTTAGCAAACCCTGGGAAATCAATTCAAATAGAAAATCGTTTGACGTCCTAAAATAGAGTTGGCTGTTTTAGGAGGTCAAGCGAAGCAGACGAATTGATTCGGTTTGTATCTTGTGGCGCGGTTGCACTCCTCAAGACCTCATCCACACCCCTCCGCGGGTTCCTTGAGCAACACCGGGCAAGTGTCGTCTCTTCATCCTGTAGCTCGACGTCCTCAACGACTTGTGGCAAAGGCGAAGCTGTGCGTCTGCGGCGAGTGGGTGCAAGTGTTCGCGTGTGTGTGTGTGCGTTCGAGTTTTCTGCTTCAAACACGCGATTCGGTCCTCCGAGTCGATGGGACGCTGTTGTCAGGATTGAGAAGAGGATCGGCTCTGCAAGGGAAGCGCGCAATGGCAAGCGAACTTCGAGAACTCGAGGCGCGGCGAGCCGTCCTCTACGGTCACGAGTTGATGTCTTCGTTGCCTTCAGGGCAGCGGTGTGCGAGAGTTTGGTTCGAGACGCACGAACCTCCGCTCCCGTCGCATCGATTCGAGATTTGGCAGATCTCGCAAAGGAACCGAGTTGTGAAGCTGAGCTGAGGTCGACAGAGGCGGTAGGGGCTGTGTGCGCAACCGAAGGATCAGAGCAGCGCGGGATTGTCTGCGGGAGTGGAGCGCGCAAGTTCGTACGCGGCGAGACCGATGAATCCTTGCGGCAGGATGCATGAAGTAGCACTGCAAGCAGTATGTGTCGGTGGTCTCAGTGACTGAGCGCGCGATCTCCAGATGTGCCTCCCGCGGACTAAGAGCGCGATCTCAAAGCTCCGTCCTCACTCTTCTCATCAACCGCACGCTTGAGGTGGCGCGTGAACCCCTGGTTGTCGATTGATTGTGAGTTGCCATCTCGAAGGCTGCGAGCTGCTTGGAGGTGGCATCGGGTCCATCTCTACTTCATACAAGCACCGAAGCAGCAACTTCGAGCAGCCCGCACAGCAGCAGCAGCCCGAGCGAGCAAATCCCAGGAGCGGCGCCTCGGTGGGAAGCTAGATCGCGCAGATACCCATCGAGCCACAAGCAAGCGAGATCTGTCCGCTGTTCGTCCTCGGAGTACACCCACCTCGAAGTCGATCTTCAAGCAGATCGCCTGCGAGTTTGCCTGGGGTCGCGCTCGCTCGACAAGAACCGGCCGCTCCGCCAAGTATGACGTGTATGCGTCGTCGGGCACCGCCGCGAACGTGCACACGCAGCTAGTGGCCCGGCTGCGAGAGAGCTGAGCTCTCGAGAGAATAGCGCGGAGCACCAACCAACCAACCAACCACACCACCACCGCGGCTGCCTTTCCTGGAGTCCGTCTGTGTAGCTCCGCGCGCTCGCTCTTCAGGCGCACCACTTCCTGATATGCCCTTCAGCCCATCGGCGCGCTGCTCCTTGGTCGAGCACGCGAGATGCTGGCGCGCACGGCATGCCGTGGCGCGTTCGGCCGTCCACCGTTCACTCGAGCGAGAACGCCTTCGCATCGCCTCCGGCGAGCGATGAGACGCCATCGCATCGATCGGACGGACGGCTTCCTTCCTGTCACACGACGCGATGGCGGACACGCGCTGTCGAGCAAAATCTTCTCCGATGTTGTCGCCAAGCGCGCGCGGCTCTGCATGTCGACTCGACGCCCTCGGAGCAAGATCGGTGCGCGTACTTGTCGTGTCAACATCGTGGGACCGTCACACCTCGTGTGATTGCCGCCAAGTCCCAGACGGCACGACCACGTCTCGCAAAAGCCTCCGTACATGAGCGACCAAGCGAGCTCAAGTGCCGCGCCGCGGACAAGCCGCGGCGCGGCTCTCCTAGCGTCACTCGACGCTGCTGCTGCTGTTGGGTGTGTCTACGCTCTCACACACCCTTCCGTGCGGCTCTCATGCTTTGCAGACATCGACGCCCATCTGCTCGCCACGCCTGACAACTGACAACACTGACGTCGCCCGGCCGGACCGACTTGAGCTGAGCCCAATGCTCGCTCGTCGATCGGCAGGTCGTCCGAGGGAGGCACCGAGCGATGTGGACAGTCTCGGAGCTCAAATCTCGGAGATCGGAGACGGCTCGGAGATCCGCAGCGCGCGGGAAGGCTCGCGCGTACGCGAGCAGCACTTGCTTCCTTCCTTGCTCGGAGCAGCGCCGACCTGGGTCGCGCACGTCGAGCTTGGATGACACGGCCATGCCAGTCCACGCTCCGGATCGGGGTGGTGGCTGATGTGACAGCCTCTACAGCAGCAGCGCGGCACATGGCGGGTGTGGGTCACGTGTGTGAGCTGATGGAGATCGGATGGTTGGTTGGTCGCCGCCGCCGCCGCCGCCAGTGTGCTGTTGGCTGTTGCTGTCGAGGACAACCGCTCAAAGGTGTGCGGACGCCGCGTCGACATCTCAACTCGCGTCGCTCGCTCCCTCTCTGCACTTTGGTCGCATGATGTGCGCATGGTTTTCTCGCGGTGCAGACTCCGGGTGCAGAGTGTACAGGTACAAGCTTGCAAGCACCTTGCTGCGAGGCGAGGCGGGTCAGAACAGGACTGGATGAGACCGGCCGGTCACGCACTCGCAGGTCCGTATCCCCGCAACATCGGTTCTCAACGTGCGTGCATCTCATTCACGGTCGCGAGCTTAAGCTGGAAGTTCTGGATGGACGGCGTCCTCGAAGTTCGCAAGCTCGAGGTGGTCTCGCACTTCGCATCACAGATGACCACCGGCTGTGATCCTGCTGCCAGTCGACACCAGGCGACCTTGCTGGTCACTTTGTTGGAACCACTCATGGCAGTACCAGCAGCAGCAGGAGCCTCGATCCGGAACGAGGATCAACCATCCATTCGAGCGCGCAAGTAGAGAGAGAGTGAGAGAGAGAGAGAGCAACGCCCCGACTCGCTCTCTTGTTCGCCCGCTCGCTTGCTGGCGTCGGTGCTGACTGTTTGCTTGCCGTTCCTCCGTTCCTCGTCCGCTCACCGAGTGGAGGTGCGAGGCATCCGGCTGTGCGTGCTCGACCACACAGGCTTCGACTGAAGGAAACCGGGAAGCCGCGGTGCCGGCTGCGAGCGTCCGTGAGCTTTGCTCCGCCCGCTTGAAGCCTCCCTTCCTTGCTTCCTTCCTTCCTCCGTCCGCGTCAAGCTCTTCCGTCCGAGTTTGCCGAGTTTGCCTGTTGAGAGCGAGCGCCGGAGGTCAACCACGTGTCTGATCCACTTCAGCGTCGTCGTCGTCGTCGTCGTCGGTCGCTTGCTGCTCGGTGACTGATTTCGCGGATCGGCTTTGCAATCGCCGCACGCTGCCCCTTCGCGCGCATCCTCAAGCGAGCGAGAGAGGCCGCACGGTTCACACCACGTCGGCGGCGGCGGAGCAGCGAGCTCCATGGCTTTCACGCCGCCTGTGTCTTCTTCATTCTTGATTTCGCTCCCGACAGCGCAGATCAACTTCTGACACGACAGACAGACAGACAGCCAGAGAGAGACGCTCAGCCAACCACGCCATGTACCCGCAGGAACTCATGAGCAACAGCTCCACCGCGGACGAATCTCCGTCCTGGTCACCCGTGGCGAGCCGCAAGCGCCAGCTCGGCGGCTTCCCACAGCACCTGCTCCAGCACGACGAGGAGGACGAGGACGCGAGCACAGACAGCGACAGCGACGCGAGCCACTCGAAGCGGCTCCGACACGAGTCCAGCCCGATGGCGTCTCCGAAGCGGACCTCGAGCCGCAAGGACGGCGAGTTGTCGGCGGCCGCGCGACCAAACATGTCGGCGTCGCACAGCATCACGCTCGAGATGCTGCGACCGCACTTCGAGGAGCCGCTCGCGCAGGTGGCCAAGACGTTCGGCATCTGCGTGACGCTCCTGAAGAAGATCTGCCGCAAGCACGGGCTCTCGCGCTGGCCGCACCGCCAGATCACCGGACTGCGCAAGAGTATCGCGTCCATGGAGCACGCGATCGGCTACTTCGAGGGTGAGCGCCGCGACGCGTACGCCGAGCAGCTCCGCAAGCAGAAGACCAAGCTCGCGCTGCTGCTCGAAGACCCGACCAGGTGCAATCCGTCGCTGCCGCTGTCGCCGCAGACGGTGCCCTCCGCTACAGCTTCGGTGCTGCTGCCTCCAGCTTCGTCGTTCTCGCCCTCGAGCTCGGCGTCGTCGTACTCCTCGCCGGCGTCCTCGCTCCGCGGCACCCTGGTGTTCCCGTCGAGCATCTACCAGAGCCCGCTGTCCTCGATGGACCAAGTGCGTCTTCCTTGCGACAGCTTCGAGGCGCAGAAGCTCGCGTACCCGGTGCTGCCGAGTGGGTTCCTGTCGCAACGGCAGTCGCCAACCTACTTCGAGAGCCACCGCCTCCACCAGGAGCACCTCCAGCTCCACCAGCGCGCGCCGATCGGCAGCGTGTGCCTCCCGCCGCTACGCACGGAGCCGCGCCGCGTGCTGCCGCCCATCGCGTCCCTGGTCGGCAACGCGAGCGCGTGGTAGACACCGCCGCTGGCATCACGAGAGAGAGAGAGGCATAGAGAGACAGAGAGACTCGGAGAGAGTCTCCAGTATTTATCATCAACAACGATCGCCTTGCGATGTCTGCTGCTGTCGTCCTGTCACGAGTGAAGACCGCGAGACTGTGAGATCGTCGACACGCACAAGCACGAAGAGAGCATATACGTGGCCATTCGCTCGGCGCTCTCACTCTCACTCGCCCGAGGCTCTCGTCGCTCTCGAGGCGTTGACTGGTGGACTGGTGGCCGTCTCTCGTCCGACGGCTTCTACTGCACTTGCTCGTCGCGTCATAATGATATTCTTCGTTCTTCATTCTTCGTCGCCTCCTCTCGCTGCTCACATCCGCACGCGCGTGCTCGAGAGATCCAGCTTCCCGTCTTCGATCGACGACAAGGACTCGAAGTTGCGCGTGTCGCCCTGCTGCGGCTCCGTCGACGGCGTCACCGGCACGTTCGGCGCCGACGCGTACGCCTCAGCGTCCTCCATGATCACCGCCGTCGCCGTGTACGGGTTGATGAAGTTACCCGTGCTACTGCTGCCGGATGCCGGCACGCCGCCGCCAAAGTTGAACGACGTGAACGCCATCTCCTCGCCCGTCACCAGACCGCCGTACTGGTCGTTGTCGTCGCCCTCGTTCTCCACGTCGAGCGACACGAACGACGTCACCGTGTTGTTGCAGCTGGCCGGCACGCGGCCGCCATGTCCGCCGTTGCCGCCGCCGCCGCCGCCGCCGCCGCCGCCGCCGCCGATCGATGGGAACATCGCCGACGAAGTCGCGTCCACCAGCATCGTGTCGCCGCTGCTGCTGCTGCGCCGAATGTAGTGGCGCCGGATGCCGGTGAGCAGGTGCTCGAAGCTCGACTTGAAGCCCATGCCGGTGTTCATGAAGTGGTACAGGTCGTTGCGCGCGAGCGAGTACTGCTGGTCAAGCCCGACATCCAGGTCGTTCAGCACGACTGGGAAGATCGGGCGGCCCTTATCCTCCGCGAACGCGAGCTGGTCGCGCACGAGCTCGCTGCCAAACGTCTCGCTCGACATCACGAACACGAAGCCCGTGCACTTGAGGATCGCCTCCTGCGCCGCGTGGATGCGCGTGTCAAAGCTCTGCCCGTCGATGTTGCGGTCCCCGTAGCACGCGATACCGGCGTCCGACAGCTCCTGGTACAGCTGCTGCACGAACCGTGGGTGCTTGTCTCCGTGCGAGATGAACACGAACTGGTGCGCGGCGCCGACCGCGTCCCACGGCTGGAACAGGCGCGAGAAGCCCCCGCCGCTCGGATTCGCGATCGACACGCCGTTGTTCGTCGCCGCTTTCTGCTTGTTCTTGAGAACCATCACGTTGCGCCGCTTCTCGATCTCGTCACGCACGCCGTCGAGCAGCAGGCGGAACTGCGACTGGAACTTGCTCTCATCGTACTCGTACTCGATCTGCCGACTGTTCTCCGCGTTGCGCTTCGTCAGCGTGATCGCAGGCTCGAACGGCACGAGCTGCCGCGTGTACAGGTACACCTGCAGATCCTCGCCGATGCGCACGCTCTCAGTCGAGACCGCCATGATCGGCGTCCCCACCTGCTTCGCGAGCGCCAGCTCCTTCAGGCACCACTCCGACTGCGCGTAGTCCTCCGTGAGGATGCACACCACAAGCGCGGCGTTCGTGATCCCGCGCGCGATCTCCTCACGCCACACGGAGCCGCCGCCGATGCCCGACGGGTCCATCAGGTCGAGCCACGTCGTCACATTCGCGTCCTCGAGGCTCTTGCGCAGCTTCTTGGCGAATTCCGCGTGCGAGTGCGTGTAGCTGATCATGACGTCGCGGTGCCCCGCGGCGCGCTTGATCTCGAACAGCAGCTTCGTGGACGTCGTGCAGTCCAGCGGACGCAGCCCCTCGGCGTTCATCTTCATGATGTTGCCCCCGCACGCAAGGATCGCGAGCGCCGACTCCTCGTTCTCTTCACGCACCGCGATGTGCAGCGCCGTGTCCCCCGTCGTCGGCAGCTGGTAGTTGATGTCCGCGCCGACGCTCACGAGTGCCGTGATGAGATCGCGACTCGCGTTGCGCGCGAACGCCGCACACACCAACGGCGTCATGTGGTCCAGGTCGACCAGGTTCGGCGCCGCGTTCTTCTCCAGCATGCAGTTCACGATCTCGAAGCGGTTGAGCCGCGCCGCCCAGTGCAGCGGCGTGCGTCCGCGCGCGTCCTGGAAGTTCGGGTCTGCTCCGGCTTCGAGCAGCAGCTCCACGACTTCGGTCGCGCCGTTCACTGCCGCCCAGTGCAGTGGCGTGCGGCGGTTCATGCCCACGTATCCGTGCTCGCCGAGACAGTCGATGTCTGTCCGCGCGCGGATGAACTTGCGCACCGCGGCCGTGTTGTTCATCGCCGCCGCCGCGTGGAACGGGGTGAGCGCGATATCACCGCCCCACTCCTCGAGCTCCTGCGCCACCGCATAGTTCCCGCGCAAGTACGCGAGCTGCAGCACCGTGAGCGTGTTCATGAAGCCCGGGTCCGGGATCACGAGGTGGTTCGCGCCATGCTCGAGCAGCTCGCACACGATCTCCGCGTGCTCGGCGAGGAATATTGGCGGGATCCGCTCCGAGCGGTACGACGACTGCGCGATCGTGCCCACCTCCGCGCCGTTCGCGATGAGCCACCGCACCGCCTCGTACTGGCCGGTCGCCACAGCGCAGTGCAACGGCGTCACGAGCGTCGTCTTGAAGATCGATACGGCGTTCTCCTCCTCCGACTCGACGGGCTTGGAGACGACGTAGCGCGCGAAGTACCAGAAGAGATCGCCCGTGCTGAAGCGCACGCGGCTGAATTTGTCGAGCGTGTTCACCTCGAAGCCGAACTCGAGTAGCAGCTCGAGCGCCGGGATGTTGCCGCTCGACGCCGCGACGTGCATCGGGTTTTTCTTCGAGCGTCCGAAGAGCCCGAGGTAGATCTTCGCGTCGCGGTAGAAGCGCATCGGGAAGCCCGCCGCGAGCCCGCGGTTCGCCTTGGCGAGCACGAGCACCTCGCGCATGCCGCGCAGGTCGCCGAGGCGCGTGGCGTTGTAGAGCTTCTTGCGCACCGCCGCGAGCACCTGCTCGTGCTTGGTCTGGAGCTGGTCGAGGCCCGTGTTGTCCATCACGTGGTGGCGCACGTCGCCCGTCTGGTCGCTCTCCTTGAACGCACCGAGCAGCATCTTGATGTGCTCGCGGAAGCGCGCGAAGTAGCAGAGCTCGACGAAGAGCCCGGCGAAGCAGAGCACCGCGGCAGCCGCGAAGAGCTGCACGTAGCCGTTGCTGCAGCTGAAGGCGCCACCGTTGAAGAACATGTAGAGGAAGAAGAGCATCGTGACGAACGCGAACGCGAACACGAGCACCGCGACGATCTCGCACGCCTGGAACACGAGCGTGCGCTTGATCTTCTTGCGGTTGCCCGTGGCGTCGTCCACGAGCGTCTCACGCTTGAACGGCTCGAAGGCGCGCAGCCCGGAGGCCGGCAGCGCGAGCACGGCCACGGCGGGGAGCGCGTGGTAGATGAGCGCCGAGAAGCCCACCATGTTCTCGCACGGGCTCGCCTGGAACGTGTACACGGCGCTCGGGCGAGCGAGCGTGAAGCCGAAGGCGTCCGGCTCCTCCACCGGGTTGAGCTGCAGCCCACGCGGCTTGTACAGGTAGTAGAAGCCCACGCCCGCGGCCATGGCGACGCCGAGCGGCAGCGCCACGCGTAGCAGGCGGCGCGCGAAGAACGAGTTCCCGCGGTACGTGGCGCTCAAGAAGCACGCGGGCACCGGCGGCTCGGTGCCCAGAAGGCGGCCGCGCGCCTGCGCGTAGAACGAGCGCTTCTTGTCCATGCCGAGCACCGACGATGCGGCGGCGCCCGGCGCGGTCGCCAGCGTGTCCGACGTCATGCGCGACAAGTAGCCGGTGACACTGCCGTCCAGGCCGACGCTGCTCGTGCCGGCGAGGATCGGGTCGTCGCCCGCGAAGCTCGAGCCCGAGAGGTGGCGCCGGGCCGCGGTCGCGTTGCTGCCGCGGCGGTCAAAGCTGTAGAGCGTCGCCTGCGTGAGCGGCACGCGGAAGTGGTCGTGCTCGTCGTCGCGCGATGCGCCGTGGGCGGAGGCGGTGGCGCTCGGGTTCGGGCCGTGCGACTGCGAGTGTGGGCTGCTCTCGGTCGTGCTGCCGCCGTCGTGCTTGGCGCGCGCGGGCGAGTCCATGCCGACGTACATCCGGTCGGGGGACCGGTGGCTTGGGGACTGGCGGACGGCGAGCGGCTGGTGACCTGGCGACCTGCTGCTGGGGGAAGGGATGGAAGGATCGCGCGCGCGTGCGCTTCTCGGTCGTCCGGCTGTCTGTCTGCCTGGCTGTCTGCTCTGTGTTTGTCGTGCGCTGCACTGCGCTGGTCGCTGGGGAGCGAGACCGAGACAGTCGTTAGGCTGCTGCACGCAGAGACACGGGGGTGATCACCAAGAGCGGCGCACGTGTGTGTGAGCGAGCGAGCGAATCGCCGACTGGCACAGCTGGTAGAGACTCGACTCGAATGGGTTCTTGGATTTGACTTGGTTTTAGTATCCCCCTTGGCTCTCTGCCCTGGCTTCTCTCGAGTCTCAAGAGCTCGAGGGCTCGACCTTGAAGAGCTCTGCGCTGCCAACGCTTCGAGCATTCGAGAAGGACGGCGCACTTGCCGAGAGCGCCGTCGAGAGCCACACGCGCTTTCATTCGCATCGGCCGCCTCGAGCGCGTCGTGAGTAGCGCCGCACGGAGCTTGAAGTGTGTGGAGCCGCAACTCAAGCAACGTGGAGGGGAGAATTTGGCCGATGCGACACACGAATGCACACAAGCACAAGCCTCAGCGTCCGCGCCATCGAGCTGCCGCGCCGCCGAGTAGTCACGCGGGGCTTCGCGCGCTCAAACGCCAGCAACTGCATCAGCAACAGCAGCAGCCGGAGTAGAGCAGCAGCACCATGGTGGTGCTGCTGACCATTATTGCATCTGGATGGTCCACCATCTTTCTTACCGCGCGACAAAACCAAGGGAGTCGTTTCCCTTGTTTTCTTCTCCTGTTGTAAACCGTATGTCCTCTCTGAAATACAATTCTACAGTTAATCGTCCCGTGTCAATAAAAGTACAAAAGCGACGCCTTCAAGTTCACCTCCCCGGAAGTCTCCACCACCGCCATCACCATCACCGCCACCACCACCTGCCGCATGACGCCATGACGGAGCCGTGGGACATCTCGCGCCTCGGGCGGCCGTGGGCCATCGACGCGGAGCTCAAGCGACGGCTGCCGGCGCTCGCGCGGGCCAAGCGCGGCGCGCGCGAGTCGGCGGCGGATAAGTTCTTGCGCCTGAGCCGCCTGCCGCTGCCCGCGGTGCCGCCCGCCGAGGCGCTGATGCTGGAGCTGGCGCCTCTCGAGCGCCACGCGTCGCAGCGCGCGGTGCACGGCGGCGGCGCGGCGCAGCTCACGCCCGAGGTGAAGGCGCGCTACTTTGGTGCCGGTGCGCGCTCCGAGTGCCGCGACATCTTCCGCAAGCTCGCGGCACAAAAGTACCTCACTTGCGAGCCGTTGAGCGCCGTGCTGGACGGGCAGCAAGCGCGCGATGCGCAGGAGACCGCGCTACTCGGCTCGCGCTCAGTCATCACGCCGCTTGAGTTGCCCGTGGGTCGGAGTAGCAAGGAGGTGGGGGAGGAGCCGCTGAGACGAGGCAACACGAACGGCGACGACGACCAGCAACAGCAACAACAGCAAGGAGGTGGAGCCGTCAGTAGGCGCGCCGACAGCGGCGCCGCGCTCTTCGAGAACCGCTTCCACCAGGTGGACCGCCTCGGCCTCTTCAGCCGGCAGTTCACGGCGCGCCACAAGTTCTCAGCGCTCTGTCTCGAGAAGGACCTCCCGCCGTGCATCCGGCTCATCGTGCGCAACTATTTCTCGCCCGAGATCAATGTCTCTCACATGGCGATCGGTGACGAGCTCGCGAGCGTCTTCGCGCAGTGCCTGCAGGACCTGCCCATGGTCACGGGGCTCAACGTGCGCAACAACCGCCTCGGCGACACGGGCTTGCGCGCGCTCATCGACGTCGTCGTGGCGAAGAGAGACCTGTACCACCTCGACCTGTCGGAGAACAAGTGCGACGGCGCCGCGGCGGCCGCGCTTGCGAGCTACCTCGGGTCCTCCGCGTGCGCGCTGCAGACGCTCAAGCTCAACCGCGCAGACGTGGACGACACGGAGCTCACGCCGTTCGCGAAGGCGCTGCACACGAACAAGTCACTGCAGACACTCGACCTGTCGCGCAACCTCGTCGGCAGCTCGGAGCACTTGAACATCGTGCGGCCGTCGATCGTCACTGGCGGCGAGGCGCTCGCGACCATGCTCAGCATCAACTACACACTCACGTCGCTCGACCTGTCGTGGAACTACCTGCGGCTCGGCGGCGCGATCGAGCTCGGCAAGGCGCTCGCGTACAACAACGGGCTGCGCGAGCTCAACCTCGCGTACAACGCGTTCGGGAACGCCGGCGCGCAGGCGATCGGTGAGTCGCTGCTCGCGAACATAAACCTCGAGAAGCTCAACCTGAGCAACAACAACATCCCGGCGCACGGCGCGATGGCGATCGCGAGCGCCATGAAGCTCAACCACACGCTGCTCGCCGTGAACTTTGACGGGAACCCGCTCGGGCAGACTGGCGGACGCGCGCTGCTGCACGCGGTCGCGGCATGCGACGACCGCCAGCTCACCGTGTCCATGGAGGGCTGCAACTTCGATCTCACGGACGCGGACGCGTTCGACCCGGCCGAGTCCACGGGCTCGTACGATCTCAACATGGAGGTCCCGTACGAACGCGCCGTGGCGCTCGAGCTGCTGCGCGTCGCGAACACGAAGCAGGGTTGCAAGTTCCTCTCGATCCTGCACGTGTCCAGCGCGACGAAGGCGAAACGCAACATCAAAGTCGAGCTGCGCGAAGTGGACGGCAGTGACGCGCACAGACGGCTGCTCAAGACCGCAGGTATCCTGACGACGTCGACAGTAGACCAGCAGGAGATGAAGGCGTACAAGCTCGACCGCGAGTCGCTTGTGGAGCTCTTCTACGAGCTCGACAAGGACGACTCGGGCTGCATCGACGACGTTGAGTTGATGCGGGGGATACGCAAGCTGGGCTTGAGCTTCCGAGAGGAGGACATCCCGAAGCTCATTGCGCAGTACGACCTTGACGGGTCCGGACGAGTGGAGCTTGAGGAGTACCTCGAGCTCATGAACGGCTTCAACCTGGAAGAGGGCCGCTTCGCTCGCGAGTGCGTGGACACTGAGACCGGACTGCCGTTCGAGATCCCAACGGAAGGCCGGCTGCAGATCGAATTCGTGGACTTTCACGTCTCCGCCGATCACGACAACGCTCACTCGCATGCCGGCGTGGAGCGTCTGATCGAGAACATCAGCTCGAGCAAGAACAAGACCCAGATGCTGGCGATGGCCAAGTCCGGGCTGTTCTTCAAGGCGAGCGAGGCTCAGATGCTCCTCGACGCAGTCTCCGATCTCTACGAGCCGACTCAAGCCGTCTCGACTCTGCTGCCGAACATGGTGGACCCGAAGAACGCGCACGAGCTTATCGAATCGAATCTCAACGCGAGCGAGCGCGTGCGGCTACAGCACCTCATGAGCCATGCGCTGCAGCCGATGCTCGGACTGAGCACTGGTCACTACAAGCTCGACCTCGGCAACGATCTCGACCGCCTCACGCTCAAGAAGCTCATCGAGAACAGCAACCGCACGGCGTTCCTGCGCAAGAAGGCAGGGTTCAAGGATACGAGTCAGCACGGGAACCACCATGGGTTCCGCAACGAGACTCTCAACGGGAAACCGCTCGTGCTCGAGCCGACATTCATCGACAGGATGGCGAAGTTCGGCATGGTCGAGTTCGACTACGTGCAGATCGGTCGAGCGCCACAGCACGCGGTCTCGACCAAGCGCTTCGAGCAAATCCTGTCGATCTGCCAGCTCGAGCAAATGGGTCCGTCCGTTGGCGTGCACACGGGGACGCCAAGCACGCCAGCGTCGTCTGGAGACAAGCGTCGGGTCCCTGGATCGCCAACTGCGCGAGCAACTCCTGTGAGAGCGAAGGGGAACAGGTCGAGAGGCGATGCGTCTGAGAAGACTGTGAAGGTGTCTCCGTTCCCTCCGCTGCGCCAGTTCACGCGCGCGCTCTTCTCCGAGCTCGAGACGATGAAGTCCCAGAAGAACTACTTGCATCTCGGCGACTCGGCGGAGCTCAACCGTGTTGTTGAGCTGAACTCCGCGGGTGCCGGAGACCTGGACAAGTCGACCACGCCTGCCGTCTCAGATGCTGTCGCCGACGGCGGACACTTGGTTCCAGGCGACGACGACCCGGTGTCCCCCCAAGTTGCCAAGACTGAGCTACTTCGAGATCAAGACGACCAACCATCGCTGCCGCTGCCGCAGCTGCAGCCAGCGTCAGACAAGAGTGCAGCGACTGATAGCGAGAACCGAGCCGTGATGGTGATCAAGCGCGGCGGCAAGTCGACGTGCACCGCTCGGCGATTGCTATACAACCTGCAGTGGCTTCTCGCGATGCGGTGGGTGTCGGCACAGCAAGCCGTGCGTCTACTGAGCATGTGGCCGACGGCATTCGAGGGCTCGCGCATCGAGTTGGTGTGCGTGCTGTTCGACCGCCTCTCAGATCTGCACAACTTCAACGGGATCTTGTCGGCGCTGAGCGACGCCGAAGCCGCGCAGTGCTTATATCGCTTCGGGTGGCTCAACGTCTGGACGCCGCTGCTGCCAGACAACTACTACGAGCTCAGCCTGTCGGTGTACGAGGAGCGCGAGGTGGCGAAGGCACTTGTGCGGCTGGCAATCGACGAGCCGGGCGAGAACTGGCAGAACGAGACGTTCGGGTGGAGTCGCGAGGAGCTCATCCCGGGCTGGGAGCTCAACATGTCGTGGCTCAAGGACGGCGGGTTCCCGGAGAAGGGCTATCTGTGCCTCGAGTATTACTCCGGCGCAGACAAGGGCTGCGGTCCCGTGTGGCCGACGCGGCGCGAACTGGCGTCGGGCACGCTCTGCGGACTCCCCGAGGACGCACTGGACGAGATCACTGCGCACGTGGACTCGCTCTCGCTCGTGCCGGGCGGCCATCGCCGCCGATCATCAGGTTGAGACGAGAGGTCGGACGAACGACCAGAGCGGGAAGAGGACACAGATCGAGATCGCCGCCACCAGCCTCAGAAGCTTAGAGAATCAAAGCAACGGAGACCGTCGTTGTCGTCGTTGCCGCTTCGAGCGCTTGCTCGCCGAGCGTGTGCAACAAGCGAGCGAGCGCGGCACTCGCGATATCAGCAGTATCGGAGTGGGATCGAAGTCGCCGACCTACATCTGAAAAAAGTCAAGACCGATTCTCCGATGTACGCTGAGGTTGGCGCCGCCGAGGTCGGCAGCGAGCGCACACCCGCTCGCCATGTTCGTGTGCACCCCGCTAGCCAGCACAGCGCATCGACTGCACATCAGCAACCACCTGCTGTGAGTCCGACCGACAGTGCCGCACCTACGCAAAACCTCGGATTTAGCCTCGCAATTCGGAATTCCGACCGCTAAAAGCGCGCTTTTCGCCTCTCCCGCCCATCTCCCTCGCTAAAAAGACGGCACAGGAGCTCACAAAACAAGCCACAAGCCAGTGCCCAAGTCGCGACGCAGGACGCAGGACTGGTGTGCACGTGGTGGTGGTGCCCGCCTTGTCCTCCTTCCCCCCGTCCCCGGCGCCGCTCGTGCGACGTCTTCTTCTTCCCCCTCGCACCCAGAAAATGGCTATGGACGACCCCGTGGCGGCGGCGACCGACGCGCGGCTGCTGCGCCGCGAGAGCGTGGCGATCGGCGGCGAGCAGGCGACCGCGGAGCTCGCGCGCAGTCTGCCGGAGCTCGTGGAGCAGCTGCACGCGCTGCGCGTGGCCATGGAGAAGAGTGCCAAGGTGTACGACGCGATTAGCGCCGGCGAGCTCAAAACCCGCCAGGCGGTGGCGCCGCCGTCGCCGTCGCCCGCTCCAACGCCCGCGAGTGCGCTGAGGAGCAGCGGCAGCGGCAACAGCGGCAGCAGCAGCAGTGCGCCGAGCGACGCGAGCCACTACAAGTACAACACGGCGGGACGTCAGAGCATCTTCACGCCGTTCGCGGACAGCGGCTCTGACGCGGACCGCCTGAGCCTCATGACGCCGCCGCAGACCTTCGCGGAGCAGCTGGCGAACCGCCACAGCGCGCCGCTGGAGCTCGGTGACCTGTCGGGCGGCACGGGGCTGCACCGCCACGGTTCGAAGCGCGGGCAGCAGCTGCAGCAGCAACCGCCGCAGTACTACCAGCAGCACCCGGCGCGGCCGGAGCCGCGCAGGTCGGCGCTCGCGCGCAACGTGGACTACACGGTGATGTGGGTAAGCGGCGAGTGCGGCATCTCGCTGCGCAACTTCTCGACGAACAAGATCGGCGCGCAGGTGGCGGTGCTGCAGCAGGCCGAAGGCGTGACGACCGGCATCGCCAACTGCCGCCTCGGCGACCAGCTCATCACGGTGAACGACGACCCGGTCGAGGTCGCAACGTTCAAGGAGATCGTGCAGAAGCTCAAGACGACCCGCCGCCCGATCACGCTCGGGTTCCGCACGAACCAGAACATGGCGACGTCGCCGGTGTCGGGTCCGCGAATGCGGCCGGGCAACGGCGCGCGCCACAGCAGCGCGCGCGGGATTGGCAGCACGCGGAACTTCTTCCCCGCGGAGGAAGAGAGCGGCGCGGACGGCCGGCAGTCGCTGTATGCGCCGGCGCCGGTGCTCGCTCGCACGTCGAGCACCAAGTCGGACGACCTCGGCGGCCCGGAGGAGCGCACGACGGACGCGTCGGTGCGGTCGTCGGCGTCGACGCTGTCAGACGAGATGGAGAGCTGGTGCAAAGAGCAAGAGGAGATGCACAGCGACATCATCGTGCTGCTGACGGAGACCGTGATGCGGTGCGAAAAGCTGCAGCAGGAGCAGATGGACCAGCTGCAGAACTGGTTGCAGGTGGCGCCGAGCATGTACACAGCGCCATCGTCGCTGCCCAAGTCCAGCTCCGCGTACACGCTGAAGAGCAACGCGAGCGACCAGCTGAGCGACTCGGAGCAGTGAGCGAGGTGGATGCGGGGCAGCGGGGAGCAGCAGACTCGGAAGGCTGCCGCGCAGTGTAGGAGACGACACTATAGACTGGGAAGCGGAGCGCGACACGGAGAGCGCCGGTGGTGGTGGGAGACGAGAGAGTCGGTCGGTCGGTCGGTCAGTTGGTCGTCTCTCAGCGCCAGCGTTGCAGGGGCTAGGAGAGCGAGCGGCGGGCCGGGACTGACAGGGACTGCTGTGGATGTCGAGCGACTTAATATGAGAGTGTGCTGCGTGTGAACTCGGGTGAGCGCTCGAAGGGGAGGACGAAGGTGTCAGGAGCTCTTGGAGCTGGTTGTTGAAGTCGTGACACCGCGAGTGTCCTCCAAGGTGTCCTCTTTGCTTCCGGTTTTGCATCCTTTCGATGGCCGCCGCCGCCCAGGATCGGCTGGTTGGTTGGCGTCCAGTTGTCGTCGCCGGTGCACCGTACTCGAGGCTCTGAAGCGTTGGGTCTGGGGAGGACGACGACTGCAATGGCGCACACAGCGCTCGCCCTCTACATGCGCGCGCGAGGTGACGACTCCCTCCGTTTTCCGCTCGCTCGCGTGTATCTGCGCGAACGATCGCCACCGGGTGACGCAAGAAGCATCGGATCCATCGGAACCAGCAGCCAAAGGTATCGACAATCGATCGGCTTGATACTGCTTGGTGTGAGGCGTCCTGTTCGGTCGGTCGGTTAAACGGAGGCGGCAAGTGCAAGCACACGTAGCATGTAGCGAGGCAAGAGCACCAGCACCAGTTCGTCGTCGTCGTCTTCATCGCTTCGCAAAGGACTCGCGGTGTGCTCGCTCGGTGAAGATGAAGAAGCGTCCTGACAGCCGCGACCCGCGCCTTTACATCGCCGAAGACGTCAGCACTTGTAATCGAACCTACAAAGTCAGTGCAGACTCCACCGCGATTGGCTGACGAGCCGAACATGCGCGATCTCGGAAGCGTTGGCGACGCGGGACTCGCTCGCGCAAGGAGCCAGCGACGGACGGCCGCCGGGATGCGCCTCTGACGGCGCTGGCCGATGTCGGCGGTGGCCCGTGTCGGCTCGGCCTCTACGTCTACGCGCGCCACTCGCTCGCTCACTCGCTCTCTCGACCTCCCGCCCGCTCGCCAGTGGGCGGACCTGCCTGGCGCTCCGGCCCAAGTTCTCTACCGGCCTTCTTCCTTCCCTCCAAGCTGCGCGCTCGCCCGCGACGGCTCCCGCCTAACCTGCAGAGGTTCCTTCCCAGGTGACGGACTCCGCCGCCTCCACCCACACCACACACTACACACTACACACAGTCGCAGCCGTGATGGTCGCTCGACTCGCCACCGCTGCCGTCGCGCTGGCGGCGCTGCTGGCAGCCGCGGACGCGCAAAACACCGCGCGGCTCTGCGCCTCGGCCACGTGCTTCGCCGAAGGTGCCGCCGAGTGCGACCGCGCGAGCGCCAGCTGCCCGCCGTGCATGTACGAGATCACGGGCGGCGCCATCTCGTGCTACTCGAAGGAGAACGGCGCGTGTCCGTTCCCAGACCCGCTCGTCGACTGCCGTGAGTCTGCTTCATGGCTGTCGCTGCCGTCTCTGCTGTCACCAAGAGAGCAGGAGAACAGGAGAACCGGGACTGACGCTGTGTGCTACTGTATGTGTGTGCGACGCAGCGGCCAAGACGACACCAGCGCCGACCATCAAGCCCTCACCCACGCCGACCGTCAAGCCGACGCCGTCGCCGTCACCGTCGCCATCCCCGAAGGCCACGTCGGAGCAGCCGGCGACTGTGGCGCCGCCGCTCATCGACACGCCGACAGCTACGGCGTCCCAGAGCTCCCACCCGAATTCACTCCAGAACGACCCCAAGACCACCAGCTCGGTGGACGTCCGCGTGGTGACGCAGCACCCGTCGACTTCCTCCGCGCCGACCTCGATGTCGTCGTCGTCCGCCACGTCGGACACGAAAAAAGCGGCGGCGGCGACGCCAACGCCCGCGACCGCGCCGGTGAACACGCTCGAGTCGTCGAGCGGCCTGAGTTCTGGCAGGTCGTCGTCCGCGTTCCTGAACATCGGCGTGGTGATCGCGGCCGTCGCCGGCACGGCGATCGTCGCGCTCTTCGTCACGCGCCGCATGAAGCAGCGGCGCGAGATGCGGTTCCTCGAGACGCCGGAGGACTCGAACAAGCAGTTCAACCTGCAAGTCGACGGCCGCCGCACACCCGTGAGCAGGAGGGGCGACGACGGCACATCCGGCGCGGGGGTCCACCCGCCCGGCATCGGCACGGCGGCAGCTGTCCCGGTCGTGACGAAGGTGGCGCTGGCCGCCGGCACGCGCGTCGCGCGCGCGAACAGCAACACGTCGGAGGCGCCGTCGCTGCTCTCGATGGCGAGCCTCGGCTCGTCCACCGGCGAGTTCCACCACCCGCACTACCAGCAGTACGCGGCGCCGCCGTCGTATGGCGCACCGCCGGCGTACGGGCTCGCGAGCGAAGCGAGCTCGTTCCGGACGAGCTCGAACGTGAGCGCGAGCAGCGCTGCGTTCGTGTACAGCAGCAACGGGCTCTCGCGGCCGCAGCTGGCGCCGGCCGCCGAGGACCCGACGGTCGCGAGCAAGCGGAAGCAGTCGAGTGCATGGCAGAGCCACCAGCCAGTGTACCAGCCGCCCTTACGGCGCAAGTCGAGCGCGATCAGCCTCGCGTCCGGCAACGTGTACGAGGACGAGTACGACATCGTCCGCCCCGGCGCGCTGCAAGATGCCGAGCACCGCAACACGGAGACGCTCATGGAAGATGGGCGCTTCCAGTCCAACTTCTCGGACAGCGACGTGCGCGCGCTGCAGGGTGAGCGCCACTTCTTCGACTCGCGGGAGCACGAGATCTGAGTGCGAGCGGGAGGCGACGCGTTGCGGTCGAAGCAACCTGCCGAGACGCGAGCGCCGTAGTGATCAGTGGTCGTGATGGTAGTGATGGTGATAGCTAGCGTGTGAATGGACCGTGTGAATCGCGAGTGAGTGAGTTGGTGGCGAGTGGACGTCGTCGCCGTCGTCGTCGCTGTTGTTGAGACTCTCGCGTGCCGAGCTGCTCACGAAGCGGCGAACGGAGAACGCATAGGCGAACAAAGACGATAAATAGCGTTAACTTAGAGCTCGGGGGCTCACATCTCCATGTCGAAGATGAGGTCGTCGTCGCGGCGATTCCTGCGCGGCGGCGCCGTCGCCATCGCCGCGGGCGTCAGCGTCAGCTGGGAGAGCGGCGGCGGCGGCGCGTAGTACGAGTTCCCGCTGCCGCCTGTGTAGTAGCGCGGCGAGTCGTCATCGTCGTCGTCATCGTCGTCATCGTCGTCGTCGTCGTTGGCGGCGTCGTGCGCGAGGTCGTCGAGACCGAGCCGGATGGACGCCAGGAAGGACGAGGCGACCGCCACAGCGGACGGCGACGTGGGCGAGGCAGCGGCGCCGCCCTCGGACAGCGGATGCCGGTGCTCGCCGGTGGTGGCAGCGCCTGCCGCCACCGCCGCGTCGTACGCAAACGCATGCGGACTCTGCGCCTGCTTGAGGAAGGCGCCGGCGCGCTGCAGCGTGGGGAAGCGCGTCTGCTGGCTCGCGGGCAGCTCGAGCGGCGGGACGGCGACTGGGTAGAAGAACGAGGTGGTCGCGAGTGGGTCCATCAAGTGTGCGTGGCTGGCGAGCAAGGAGCGCGTGGAGAGCGTGGCGAGGTGCTTGGGCGGGTGCGTGCGAGTTGAGCAATGAGCTGCTGGTGCCGGTGCGAGCAGCACGCATGCGCGGACGGGCAGAGCAAGAGCCATGCGCGCGCAAGGTTCGGTTGGTCCGAGATTCAAGTTGACCTGTCACACTTTGGGCACGTTCGGAGATTCAGTTGCTGTTCAGTCCTGCGAGGATTATCTCCTGTGTAGGGATTCATAGCTTTGGAAAGTGCAAACAGCCACGCAGGGAGGCAGGTAGCAGGTGTGGGCGCTATCACGAAAGAGAGGTAGAACTCCTTGAATGAATGGCTATTTTCGCCCGGCTTCGGTCGACGTGGCGCCAGAATCGGCATCGATTCGATCGGGCTCGGCGCCAGCGAGGTTCGTCTCGAGCGCATGACGCCAAACTCTGGCGAAGCCGTGTGCGCTCCAGCGCCCGAGAGCACGCCGCTTTGCAGGCGAGGCGAGCAGACAGAGGTACTTGCAAAGCCGCTTGCGGATCCCTGCTGGTTGGGCTTGTTCTGGTGCAATAACGATAACGACGTGTTCGTCTGCAGTCGCCAGTAACGATGATTCGCCCTTGAAGTTCAAGGCAACACGTCGGTACTTCAACAGGGCACGCGCGATTCAACCGACAGTTGAGCCTCGAGCGATCCAGGCGGGCGAGCGAGCACCAACGATCAGATAGCCCGAGTTAGATCGCGGCTCTGGTGCTGATGTTGCTGCGTAGAGTGGCGTCTTCTTGAGCACGCAGCACGCGAGGACGCGAGGACGAGGGGCTCCGACACAGAGAACCATGAGAGGGCTTCGACGTACGTGCGCGCTTCGACGAGCAGCGCTGCTCTGCTGGAGCCATGCTGGCAGCACACGCGCTGACAAAAATACGAGGCACCAGGGATCAACGCGTGTTCGTTGTCAATGTCGCGAGTCACGTTTGGCTTGCACGGAGTCGTGCTCATGCATGTAGGAACGAGTCGCTGCTGCCGCGCACACATGCTGTAAGGGTCCTCGAACTCTCTTTTGCTTGTGTACTTGGATCGGTGGTGGTCTCACTCGCTTGCGAGTGGCATCTTGCCTCGAGCAGCTCCGCTTGAGCGCCGCTTGAACTCCAAGCCCCCGTCCGAGACACACGAACAACAAGTGATGCAACATGCGGCTTTCGTCATCGCGTCCGCATAGTGCCATTGCACTAGAGTGCGCTCAGCTACTCTGCGTTCGGGGCAACACGCTTGGTGCGCTCGTCGATCACGAGAATACCAACCAGAATGCGATGGAGTGCGAGAACAGAGGAGACATCGCCGAGTGGACTTGTACGTGTGTGTGTCCCGGAGGCGACTGGAAGTCTGGCCGTGGAAGCGCTTGCGATTCGGAGCGCAGCGGCATTTGCGCACTCGTCGGCGCGTCCGGGCAGCGTCGTAGAGGTCTCGCGGTCACAGCCGAGAGGATGGCATGCGGGCACTCGAGTGCCGCCTCTTTCTTCCAGTGCAAGTACCGGCGGTCATGAGTCATGACGCCCGATTGCAGTCGAGCTGGACACGAAACACACGTAGAAGCTGCGCTGCTGGCGCTGCGTTCGAGCGGACCGCGCCTCGTGGCGTCTAGCATGATCACGCGGGTGTATTCGAGCTGTCGGCTTCAGCCAAGTGGACGGACGCGACAGCCAGCACCGTAAAAGTGCGCGCGCCAACGAGTGTCCGCGCCTGTGAGTCATTCACGTTCAAGCTTCGGTGCTCGTAGAGACACTACTCGCACGAGCTTGAAGCGTGCTGGCTCACGCCGCGCTGGCGCTGTGGCATGCCTCTACGAGCTTTGAGAGATCGTCGTGCAGCCATCCGGATGCGAGCGGCGAGCACCCAGCAGTCTCCCAGTCATCCGCCGCGATGACTGCTTGTTGGGCTTGCCGGCTGGTCGGTGGATCGCTTGACCGCGCCAACGCAACGCCGGACGCAGCAAGCGAGCGAGTGCGGTGGTCACATCCAAACAGACGCGCGGCGCGAGCGACCGGATCTTCGTCGAGGAGAAGTGTGTCTGCTCCGCGTGGTGGCGAGTCATGCGTGACGAGCTGCTACAACGAGGCGGTGTGGCGGCAAGGCAGAGCGCACGAGGAACCTGTGAGTCTGGGCAGCGCAGTCGCGTTGAGTGCGCGGAGCGGAGACCGAGGAGGTTCGAGTCGGGCTCTCGAGTCGAGCCTGGGTCGGGTAGGATCGGATTGAACGCCGCCGGACTCGATCGACGATCGATCAAGTCACCAAGCAAGTGGGCGATCAAGCGAGAGCGAGAGCGATCGGGCGAGCGACCCACCGAGAGCCCGTTGCAACAAGGTCGTTGTCATGTCTGTCTGCGGCTCTCTGTCTTGCAAGCGAAGGGGGTGGTGGGCGAGCGACGATGGATCCGGTCGAGCGATCTCCGCTTGCCACGTTGCCTCGAAGCGGAGGACCAGCTTGCATAAAGCGGGACCAAGCGAGCGAGCGAGATAGCGAACCACACACACACGCACACGGAGAGGAAGTCGAAACAGAGATCCGCTTTCGCCCGCTGCCAGCATGGCGCCGCGGAAGCCACCTGCCTTCCAACAGAGTGACCTGTGCGAGCGGACCCATTCGTGTGGTGCTCGTCTTGCCAGCCGGCGTCGCGGAAGCCGCGCATGCCCTCTCAACCTGACACCTGGCATTGTTGACGTGGTAGCACTCTCGCCTGGACGTCGACGCTGACCAAGCGCCAAACAGTGATGCCTCTACGCTGCTGCTGCCGGCGTCATTGCGACGACCGACCGCCCCAGACATGACACCAGTCCCGAACAACCCTGTCGGTGGCAATCACCGACGCCACCGGCCACGTCGCCTCTCTGCGAACCTGGCAACAGCTCCAACCGGATCATCATGCAAGCATTGCGCTCGCATGAGATCCCGCTGCCGTCACCGACCCTGCCGTCGCCGCCTTCTCCCTTTGCTTCGCCTCATGCATCTTCCATCCCGATCCTTTTCTTCAGCGAATCGAGCGGACAGGAGCCGCACGAAGCTTGTGCAGCTTGCTCCCATTCAACTCGCTCGTCGATCGGTCGTTGACCTGCTGCCTTCATGGCGGATGACCGGCGGGGGCTCTGCAGAGCTGTTGTTATTGGAGTCTTACAAACCTTCGAGCTTGCGAGTGGAGCGGAGGACGCTCGTCCTCGCGCTCTGGAGGAAGAGTACAGGCGCCGCCCCCCGACTCCGACTTTCTCGGTCGAGAAAGTGCAAACGTGCACCGCGATCCCAGCTGGTGGCAGGCGTCCAGACACCTGTTCCCCCCACGTCTCTTGACGAGGGGCAGTAGAGGTCGAGTCACTCTCGCTCAACCAACCTCTCGACCGATCGACCTCCGTGCTTGCTCGTTCGCTCGCTCGCACACTCTCTCGCTCTCATGGTCTCTCGCATCATGAGCGCTCTTCTCGCAGCAACGCGAGAAGCAACGGCTACTCCTCGTCATTCGCCGATTCGCCGCCTCGGCCGCAGCTCCTGACCCCTCCATCCCCCCTCCCTCGTCTCCGCCGACTTGTCCGACATGGCGCTCCCGAGCTACCGCAGCATGGCGCTCGCGTCCAGCCCGACATGGAACGCCAGCGAGCGTATGGCGCTGCCGGCGCTCAGCACAGCGACCGCGAGCACCGCCACCACGGCAGCACTCCCGGTGCTCAACCTGCAGCGGCTCACGCTCCAGTCGCCGTCCGTGACGGTGGTGCCGCTGCACGCGGCAACGGGGCAGTCTCCCGCAAAGAAGCGCGTGCGCGCGCTGCCGAACGCCTCCAAGTCAATCACGCTCGAGCTGCTGCGCCCGCACTTCGAGAAGCCGCTCGCTGAGGTCGCCGCTATGTTCGGCATCTGCATGACGCTCATGAAGAAGATCTGCCGCAAGAACGGCGTGCCCCGCTGGCCGCACCGCCAGATCCGCGGCCTGCGCAAGAGCATCTGGTCGATCGAGAAGGCGCTCCGCTGCTGCGACTCGGACGCGCAGCGCCGCTCCTACAACGACCACCTCAACAAGCAGCGCGCCAAGCTCGCGACGATCCTGCGCGGCCCCGACGGCACCAGCCGCGCCGCGTTCGACAAGATCCTCTCGGAGCCGCTCTCGCCCATGAACGGACTGATTCTCAGCGGCTCGGCCGCGCCGTCGCCCGTGTTCGCCGCGGCGAAGCACGCGTCGCCACTCCCGAGCCTGTCGTTCGCGACGTTGCCGTCCGCGTACGGAAGCGACCGCCAACTCTCGTTCCGGGGCTTCGCGGGCGTGATCGCAGCATCGTCGCCGGTCGCGCTGCCGATCTCGAACGGAGAGATCCGCAGCACCTCCAGCAACAGCAGCCCGACGATCGTCAGGCTCCCGCCGATCACAACGCTGCTGCGCCAGCCGGGTGAGCACGCGCGCACGGGCTACTTCTCGGGCACGTTCCGGATCTGAGCGCGGTCGTCGTCTCCCATGTTCCTCCCAAGTGCGTGTGTGTGTGGAAGCGTGAGAATGCGTGAACTGAGTAGTGAGTGTCGGCTGCAGTCTGCAGCGTGTGCGTGTGTGTGTAGATGCCTGTAGCGGATAGCTAGAGAGGAAGGAGGCATGATCCTCGAGAGAGAGCGTGCCGAGAAGCGCTCCCGTGTCAATCAAAGCGAACGATCCTGCTGTGATAGACACTATCCTTCCTCCGCCTTGCTTCAGCCGTTGATTGCCGCTCGTGCTCGTGCTCGGCGTCGACGCAACCCGCGAGCGATCTTGTTCCGTCTGGGGGTCAGCATGAGCGAGTCGGCTGTTGGGTCACGAGGAGCGGGACTCGGGAGCGGCTCACTTCGCGCCTATCGCCGCAGTCGCCGCCAGATGCAAGCCTGGAAACATGAGCAGCGTACGTGTGTGGCTGCAGCGCTGCTTGAGTTCGTGTGCAGAAAGAGGAACCTCAGAACAAAGTAAAGGACGTTCGTCTGCTGTGTCTGTCGCTAGCCCTCGGTTGCGACGCGGCTGTGTTGGCTGCGTAGACTCGGCCGCAGACTCACTTTGCTGCTGGCAGTGTTGTCAGGTGCGGTACCAGCGCCTGTTGTCTTCTTGCTCAGCGAGGACTTGAGCGAGGTCTTGAGCTGCGCAAAGCGGTTCAGCCGTTTGGCGTTCGCGAGCCCCGTGATGCCGTCGCCCGTCCTCCCGTCCGTGCGCGCCTTGGCGGCGATGTGGCGCTTCGCCGTCACGAGCGAGTTCTGCAGCGTGACGACGATGCCGTGCGCGTCGCCCAGGTGCCGCGATGTCACCTCCACGCCTTTCTTGTACGACTGCAGACTCTGGTCGTAGCACTTGAGGAACTCGTGCTCAACGCCCACGTTGTGGTACGCGATGCCAAGCACCGCGACGCGGTCGAGCTTCGTCGGGTCGAGCTCAGCGCCATTGCCGTGGTGGTGGTTGTTGTTGCTGTTGCTGCGACTGTGTCTTGGTGGACTTCCACTACCACCACCGCCGATGCCCTGGCCGAACTGGAGCTCTTCGTGCAGCAGGACGAGTGCCGACTGCGCGTGGCCGAGCGCGCTCTGGTGCTTGCCGAGCTGCGAGAGCACGGCGCACATGTTGAGGTGCGTGTCGGCCTTGTTCGGGATGTTGTCGAGCCTCGTCTCGATCTTGACAGCCTCGGTGAGGTACGTGAGAGCCTTGTGGAGGTTCCCGTGGCGACGGTAGTAGCAGGCAAAGTTGTTGAGCGTCACGGCGCGACCGGCCGGATGCTTCTCCGTGAGGATCTCGGCTTTCTTGAGTAGCTCGAGCACAACAGGGAACTCCTCCTGCTGCAGGTACGTCATCGCGAGCAGGTTGCACATCTCGCCGACAGTCTTGCACGAGTCCCATACTTCCTGGCTGTCGGCGCCGAAGAAGTGCTGCCGCAGCACGAGCCCCTTCTCCATGCACTCGAGCGCCTCGGTGTACTTGCCCTCCTGCTGCAGCTGCGTACACTTGTCATCCAGTCGCTGTAGTGCCACGAGCTCCTTCTGGTTCTCAATGAACCGCGTTTCCTCGAGCGCCTCCAGTTCGATGCGGGGCTGCTTGCTGCCTCTCGGTGGTGGCGCTGACGCGGCACTAGGTGACTCCACGCTGTCAAACTGCGGGGACTCGTCGTCTGCACCGTCGAGCTCCGTGAGCTCCAGGTCGCCGTCTTCGCCACCAGCAGCGGATGTGGCTCCCATCGGTTCTCTCACGAGGTTGAGGTGCAGTCGGCGGCAAAGAAGGAGGTGAGGATAGCAGCACGGCGACGCAGAAGCAGAGCTCTCGGCATGCAGCGGCCTCACGTCGCGCGAGGTCAATCGAGCCAAAGATAGTAGCCATATGCCGGATAATGCCGGATAATGCCGGATACGAAAGACCACACATCTTCGGAGTATACATGTTGAGTTCGCAAAGAACGACAAGCATGACCAGCGGTGCCGACGGTGGACGAGCTGATGGCAGCGACGCCGCCGCGCCGAGCGTCGTCTCGCTGCGCGTGCAGCCGGCAGGCGACCCCGACGTGACGCGTGAGTTGCGCTTTCAGTGCGACTGGGACGTGGGTATCGGCGGCTCGGTCTGGACGAGCGGCGAGGTGCTCACCGGCCACCTGCAGCAGCAGCGCGCGCGCTACCGCGCACTCTTCGACGGCAAGTGCGTCGTGGAGCTCGGCAGCGGCACGGGGTTCGTGGGGCTCATGGCTGCCGCGTGCTTCGCGCCGGCGCGCGTGGTGCTCACCGACCTGGCGACCCACGTCGCGAGTCTCGAGCAGAACGTCGCGCTCAACACGTCAGCACTCCACCCGGGCGTGGAAGTGCGCGTCGCGGAGCTCTCGTGGGGGTGCGCTGACCACGAGCGCGCACTACTCGAGTCGCTCGGCGAGGCGGCGCAGGTCGACGTGATCCTCGGCACGGACGTCGCGTACCTGCGCGAGCTGTACGATCCGCTGTTACACACGCTGCGGCGCCTCGCGGGCGAGAAGACGCTCGTGCTGCTCGGGCTCAACCGCGCAGACACGGACACGACGTTCTTCCGGCGCCTCGAGCAGGACGGCTTCGAATACTACAAGATCCCGGACGATCAGCTGCACAGCGACTTCCACGGGAAGGACTTTGGACTCTTCGAAATCCGACGCTGTGCAGCGCAGCGACGACGCTTCGGTGGCGATCGGGCGACCGAGTAAGAGATCGGAGAGGAGGACGGGTGGGCGGCGGGTGAGAGCAATAGAGGAGGCGGCGACGAGCAGATTGGTGCGTCCGCGTGACGTCGGTACCGCTCACGCCACTAGCCGCTCGTACAGCGTGGCGTACTTTGCTACGTTCGTCTCGAGCGAGAAGCGCTCAACGACGGTCCGTCTGGCGTTCTCCCCCATTCGAAGTCGCAGCTCTGGGTCTCGCTGGAGTCTCTCGACTGCGACTCGGAGAGCGTCGGGCGACGAGTCTTCCAGGGCGATGCCGTTGTAGCCGTCGATCAAGTACTCGCTCGTACCGCCAGTCTGAAAGCCGATCACGGGGACGCCGACGCTCATCGCCTCGAGCGCCGCGATGCCGAGCGTCTCGAAGAAGCACGGGCTAAAGTACGCGTCCATGCCCTGTAGCGTGCGCGTCAGCCTCGCTTCGTCGTCGTAGATCCCATCGATGAACTCCACGGCGCCAAGGAGTCCCCACGCGTCTGCGAGAGCCTTCAGATGGGGCTTCAAGGGTCCATCGCCAACGACGCGGAAGCGGCAGACCGAACACGATGGAGCCATCGCTTTGGCCATCGCGAGCACGAGCCCGACCGACTTATCGACGTGGAGACGCCCGACGTAGCCGACGACGAAGTGCCGACTCTCGTTGACTGCTCGTTGGGAGGTTCTAGGTGTCGGGTGTCTCGCAGGAGCAAACACGCTCGTGTTGACACCGGTCGAGTGGACGTACGCTCGCTTGAAGCGAGCCGCTTGGAGCACCGACGGATGTGAGGCGGCGAAGTGCGACGGCGCAAGAACCACGTCGACCTCGATCTGCGTCGGTTGCAGGTTCGCCAGTTCCATCACGACGGAGCGGACACCAGCCAAGCGCGCGCCGTAGACCAGAACCGTGTCGCTCGTGCTCCTAGCGTTTGCGAAGAGCAGGATGCCGCCATGGCAGGGCTGCAACGATTCGGTGAGGCTGGTCCAGTACCTCACGGCGATGGGCGATTGGATCGTGTGAAGCCGCGCCACGTCGCGAGGCGTGATGACTGAGGCCGAGTCTCGCGCGTGCGGGAGAGCGGCTAGCAGTTGCTCAAGCAGGAACTCGAAGACGTTGGTGTGCGAGAGTCCGTGTTCGAGAACGTCTTGCTCCGGTATCTGTGGAGCACAAGATGGCGCACAAGAAGAACGCGAGCATCAGCATCAACAGAACGGAGAGTCAGACTCGATGCAGCGAGGACCGAGTCGTTCAGCGGACGTACACTCATCGGGTTCTCGTGGAGAATGATGTTGCGCGCTCGGAGAGCTCGCTTCACCGGAGTCTCGCCTTGGAGATCCTCGAACGCTATCACGTGGAAAGAGGCGAACGTGGGTTGGCTCGAGCGCCGTCGTGCGTTTGGGCCGAGCGCCTCCATCAGCTGCAGCCACATCTTCATCTGTCCGTCGATCGTCCCCGCCATGCTGGCGCAGTAGCAGACCTGGATGGGAGGAGGAAGGGGAGGAAGGGGCAGCGGCGCCGCGGCTTCTGAGGCGGCGGCTCCGAACGCGTGCGTGCTATCTGCTCGCTTCAGGCGTGAGCGTCGTCGCCGCGAACCGGGGAGATTCACGAACACCACGGGTCGCATGTCTGCACCCTGCAGCTCGTACTTCCACACCCGCTGTGCGCTCCGTTGGGGTACGACAACCTCGATATGCAGCACGGTCGAGCCTCCAGGCACCACGTGATGGTCCCACGTCTTCAGCGTGAGCTCGAAGAAGTAACTCCCTGGTTCGAGGTGCGCGATGACGATGCTCGACGCCGAGTCAGCGTACCGGAAGCCACCGTGCGGGACCTTCTCGCCGGTCACGAGCAAGTACCCGTCACGCGGGACGCGAAAGTCCGATCGTGCCGAGAAGGAGACGGTCATCTCTCTTAGCGTCGGCGCATCTGGAGGCACTTGCCACCGCGAGTGGTTTGCCGGAGACGAGATCGAGAGCATCGGCGCTGCTCGCGCGAACGTGCTGGCGTGTGGCGGCGAACTTGCGGCGTCGAAGTAGTTGCTACTGGTGATCGAGAGGCTTGAAGCGCTAGGCATCATGTTGCTCGCTTGGAGTGCGGTGGGGAGCGAGAGCTCCATGCTGACCTCTGACGCAGCAGGCTCTGACGCAGCAGGCTCCGACGACGGCGCAGAACCAGAGCCATCTACGCCAAAAGCGTGAACGCAGTATCCTTGCGGCGATAGCAGTCCAAACAGCAGCAGTAGCAGGAGCAGCGGCAGCAACGGCGTGAGAAGGAGAAGCGGTGGCGCCAGCGCTGTTGCACGCATGGACAGCGCCAGGAGCACGACGCTGCTGGCGGAGAGTAGGTGAACGCGGGAGATCTTTCTGTGATCTGTCTACTCTACTGCCCAGCAGACGAGAGCCGACGGGAGGCGGCCCTCACTGCGCGTTGTGCGCAACGCCAATAGGAGGAGCAGGCGCGGCGCGATCTCGTCCTGCGGACTGCAAGTGCGCACTGCGACTCGGAGCCCACAGGGGGAGCTGCTCAGTTCGCGCCTCGAGCTTCGAGTACTAGGCTCGGTGGCAAAAGCACGGACCACCCGTCACGGTACTTGGACACACACGCGCACACTGTGGACACACGCAGCACACGGTAAGATCGCGGCGAAAACCTAGGAACCGAAAGGGCGTGTGCCGCGAGACGATGGCTTTGCTTTGAGGCACGCGTCTCGGGAATTCGAGCGCCATTACATCCCCACTAAATGCGTTAAGTGGCGCTTAAAATGCACGAAACGCGTGCCAAACTCATCACCCATTGGCCCACTCCACGTGTGTCGGTAAAACCTGGTTTTTATCATACCCCACTGAGTTAAAAACTTCGCAAACACACCACCGCCACACGCCTCTCGCTCTCAGTCGCATATTGTGAGTCAGGCGCGCAAGCTGGTAAGCTCAGTCGCCGCGATTGCCGCCGTCGCCGTCGCCGCCGCCGTCATTTCCCCATCGCCGCCGTAGTCGTCGCCGTCGCCGTCGCCGTCGCCAGTCCTCCTGAACATACCACAAGTCACAGGAGCCGAGCATTTACAGCCGACCGACCAGTTTCCTCAGAACAGGAAGACGAACAGGATTGGATGCTCGCGCGCGGCACACAGACGCTCGCGCGAGTCGCCGCCACCGGCCGCGCCACCGCTGTTGCCGCCGCGGGAGTCGGGGCGCCGTCGTCCGCGGGCGACGCCCTCCCGCAGAGCCGCTTTTGCGCGCTGGAAGCCAGTTTCTCGAGCGCGGTGGCCGTGAGCGCGTCGCCCTTCGCGGTCTCCGCCAGCGCCGCCGACCTCGCGTTCGCCTCGAGCCTCGCGGCGCAGCTCCAAGAGCAGCAGCGGCGCCTGCACCAGCAGCACCAACTGCACCAGCAACTGCAGCAGCAGCTGCTGGCGCAGCAGCTGAGCCACCGCCGCTCGCCGTTCGCGGCAAAGGCGCGCGCGCAGCCATTTCGAGCCAAGGGAGCGCCATCTTCGCCGAGGACGCGCCGCCCCAGCAATAGCGGTAGCAGCCGCAGTGACAGTGGCAGCGAGAAACGCGCAGTGCGCGTCCAGCAGAGCGACGAGCAGAAGGAGTGCGAGCTGCCGATGGACATGGAGTGCGGTTGCAAGACCAAGCGCGAGAAGGAGCAGCAGGACGCCGAGGCGCTCGCCCGGGCGGCGCGCGGCGTGGAGGTCACGCGATCCAGCAACCAGGCGGCGGACGTGACGCGCGAGGTGGCGGCGAGCGCGGCGGTGGTGGTCACCAACTCGGTGCCCCAGCATCTGCACGTGCACGGCGCGGCGGTGTCGTACGAGTCGTCGTTCCACCGGCGCCACCTGCCGCAGGACTGCGTCGCGTTCTCGAGTCCGGAGGGCCGGAAGCTCTTCACGCAGGCGATCAACAGCGCCAACAACTACATGCAGATCTACTTCCCGCTCGCGGAGCAGTTCATCACGCAGGCGGAGCCGGCGTACTGTGGGCTCGCGACGCTCGCGATGTGCCTCAACGCCCTCGAGATCGACCCCGGGCGGCTCTGGAAGGGTCCGTGGCGCTGGTTCAGCGAGGAGCTCTTCGACTGCTGCACGTCGCTGAGCGTCGCGAAGGAGAAGGGCATCAGCCTCTCCGAGTTCATCTGCCTCGCGCGCTGCAACGGCGTGCTCACGGACGACATGCGCGCAGACAGCAAGCTCTCGCTCGAGGACTTCCGCGCGATCGTCAAGCGCAGCTGCTCGACGAATAACGAGGTCGTCGTGCTCAACTACAGCCGCAAGGTGCTCGGGCAGACCGGGGACGGCCACTTCTCGCCGATCGGCGGCTACCACGAGGAGAACGACATGGTGCTACTGCTCGATGTCGCGCGCTTCAAGTACCCGCCGCACTGGGTGCGCCTGCCGCTCGTGTTCCAGGCCATGCAGAAGATCGACGAGTCCATCGGCCTGCCGCGCGGGCTCGTGGTGCTCAAGGAGAATGCACACGCAACTGGGCCGACGCTCGTCAAGCAGCTCGTGCACAGCGCGACGCCGGAGCTGCCGCTCAAGCCAGCGCCGAAGGTGTGTTGCGGCAGCGCGGTGTCGATCGAGTCGGCTCGTCACGTCTCGGCGTTCTCGAACCAGAGCTGATGAAGCAGCACCACCATCCACATATCTATTCAGCTGACTCGCCGACGAGTAGCATTAGCAGCAGCAGGCAGCTTCACGCGCACTACTCACCACGAGCGCAAGCGCGATAGACAAGAAGCAGTCGGCCATTGTATCAATACGAACTCTCACACACTTCAGCGCCTTCGGCGCCTCCCTCGTGGTGGTGGTCGCAACGCGCAACGACGATCATGGAAGTGACCATGTGTTCATCGCTATGCATCGGACTTCTATCACCTGCCAGACGATCCCGATGCGCTTGGCGCGCTGGGCGGCGGCAGCTCGCCGAGCTTGACGAACCGCCAGGTGTCTGTATCCACGCAGATGTAGATGTTGCTGGCGTCGAAGCGGATCTCGCCGAGCGCGCACGGAGTCTGGGTGTCCGGCGCGGTGCCGAGCAGCCCCGGGAACAGAACATTGGAGGTCACAAACTCCACCGCGGACCCGGAGAAGATCGCTTTCCCATTCGACACCGTGACGCCACCCTTCACCTTCAAGTTTGTCGTCGTCGACAGCTCCACGGCACTCCCCGAGAACTCCACTGAGGCGGCTGAAAACGTCGTACTCGCGCCGGTCACTGCGAGGTTCTTCACCGAGAGAGCGAGCGACTCCCCCTCGTGCGAGATCACCGCGACGTCTTTCTCCAGGCTCAGATCCCCCGAGAAGCGCACATCTCCGGTCTCTGCGACAACCTGCAGCACCGGGTCGCCGCCAAAGTTGACCGAGAAGTCGTGCGAGTCAACGATGAACGGGCCGCCGAGCACACTCGTGAGGTTGCCAATAAGCGAGAGCTCGGACGCCGCCTTCATGTCCAGCGCGCCGAGCGAGTTGATACCCACGTGAGCGACGTTGTCGACTGTCAAACCAGTGTTCGAAAGCGAGAGCAGTGCAGTCAAGCTCGGGTACTCGACGCGGAAGAAGCCGTGACTCGTGTCCCCCGACCCTGTGCCTGGCGTCACCACAACCGAGCCTCCGGTGCCGTGGAAGTTGTCTCCAGCGTCCAGTAAGATCTCGCCGCCAAGCGCATCGACTGTCGAGTCACCGATGGCGACGCGGAACGAGCCCGCTTGCGCCGCACCCGCCGTCCCTGTCGTGAACTTGAGGTCCCCGCTCTTCCCTTTCCCCGAGCTATCACTTGTACTCAGCTCTATCGAACCCGAATCGAACCCCTTTGCTGCAGCTCCAGACCGGATCAGGACACTCGCACTCCCGTCGTTCTCACTGGAGCCACTCGTGACTATCGCACTCCCACTCGTGGAGTTTGTTGAGTCGCCGCCGCTGATCACGATACCTCCTCCTCTCGCGCCGCCACCACCTGCAACGGTCGCCGAGCCTCCAGTTCCAGTTTTGTGCGTGCTCTGCCCACCGAGAACGCTCACAGCGGCACCCTCCGGGTCGCTCCCGCTGCCAACCGCGATTTGGATCCGACCTGCTGCACCTACGGCATCCGACGTCACGATGAGGATCTCGCCCGAGCTGCCTCCAGTGGTTGCACCAGTCTGTAGCGTCAGTGTGCCGCTCACTTGGTTCTCCCCAGAGCTCGCTGTCGCGATCAGAATGTTCCCGCTGACAGCAGACGCCCCGCCTCCGCTCATGATCACGACGTCTCCACCGCTGCTCGCTGTGCCATCCCCTCCGGTGATTGCAACGCTCCCGCCAACAGCCCCACCAGAGCCGGCAGCAAGAGAGAGGGCACCACCAAAGCCGTCTGTCGGGTCCGAGCCCGAGCCAGCTGTGATCCGCACGGTGCCGCCATCAAGTGCCTTGCTTGAGCCAGCGGCGAGTAGAACGTCTCCTGCCTTGTTCAGCACAGCGTCCGAGGTTGTGATGTTGACGTCCCCAGAGCTACCACCTGCTGATTCACCGGATGAGATGCGCACAAAGCCACTCGTCTGGTCGCCTTCAGCCGCGGCTGAACTGATCAATACGTCGCCGCTTCTTGACGACTCACTGCCACCACTGAGAATGCGCACGTCTCCGCCTTGCTCACTGCCTCCGGCTCCGCCGTTGAGATGAATTGCGCCGCCACCAGTCGATCCGTCTCCACCCTGCAAGCTCAGCACGCCGCCGACACCAACACTGCTGGCCCCACTAGTCAAAGCTAGCAAGCTGCCTTCAGCGGCGTTCCCACTCCCTACTCGAAGAGAGATAGCTCCAGCTTTCCCACCAGCAGCGTCCGAGGTGTTGAACGTGATGGCGCCGGAATCGCCAGTGCTCGGGAGTCCAGTCGCGAAGACCAACGAGCCGCTCGACTGAGTGTCTCCGGCAGACGCTGTCGTGATGACAACATCTCCACTTGCAACTGCGTCGCCGCCGCCACTCGTGATTTTGACGTCTCCGCCGCGACGAGACTCGCTGTCCCCAGCACTGATCTCGATCGCGCCGCCAGTTTGCTTGCCTTTGCCACCGGTTAGCGACACAATTCCACCGACTCCGTCTGCACTCGTTGCTTCCCCGGCGGCGATATCCACAGAGCCACCGGTGTCGTCATCACCCGCACCCACGCGCACTACCACCGACCCGCTTCGGCCTCTGGTTGCAGCGGAGGTGCTCAACGTGATGTTGCCCGAGTCGCCGCTGTGGGGTTCGCCAGAGGAGATCTGAACGCCGCCGCTGGAATGTGACCCCGCGCTGCCGATACTCACGTCCCCACTCGTTACGTTAGTCCCACCACCACTCGTGATCCAGACATTGCCACCGGCATCCTCTGCTCCTGCACCACCAGAGATCACGACACCACCTCCAATCTTCGTTCCGTCGCCACCGTCGATTGTCACCTGCCCTCCTGTCCCAGACGCAGCCTGGTCGGTGCTGCTACCAGCACACATCACGATGTCTCCACCGAACTCTGCATCGCTGGAACCGACCGATAGCGTGATAGAGCCTGCGGCACCACCAGCGGCACTCGATGTGCGAACCATCACCTCGCCCGAGCTGCCGGCACGTGCCGATCCTGTCCACAACTCGAGGGAGCCGCTCGCAAGTGCATCCTGGGAATCTGCCGTGGAGATCGCGACATTCCCGCTCTGTAGTGCGGCGCCAACGCCGCTCGTCAAGGCGATGCTGCCGCCGCTGAACTCGCTTCCGATGCCTCCGGTCAGGGTGACGTTGCCTCCAGTTGTGCCGGCGCCAGCGTCAAGGTTGATGTTGCCGCCAGTTCCAGCTGCGCCAGTCGACTCTCCTGCAACCAGATCAATGTCTCCTCCAGCAAGAGCATCACCGGCACCAACGCGTAGTTCAATGGACCCGCCGTGTCCCCCCGTTGCTGCTGACGTTTCAATCTTGACACCTCCCGAGGTACCATTGCTTGACAGTCCAGTGGAGAAACTCAGAGAACCGCTGGCTTGGTCACGTCCAGACGCACTAGTTGAGATCGTCACGTTTCCGCTTGCGGCGTTCTCTCCTGTGCCGCTGGAGATCTGGACGTCTCCACCTTTGCCAGTGTCCGTTGACCCGCCAAATAGAATCACAGTGCCCCCCTCCAGTGTCCCACTGCCGCCGATCAGAGATATGGTGCCTCCGACACTGTCCGTTCCCGAGTTGTCACCGCCACGGAGACTCAACTCGCCTGCTATCTCGCCGTCCCCCGCGCCAACTCGCAGTGCGATCGCCCCGCCCGTGCCACCCACCACATCCGCGCTGCCAAGACTGATGTTACCGGAGACTCCGCTGTCTGGAGTCCCCGACACCAGTGAGATCGATCCGCTCTGGGAGCTCATAGCGTCCGCTGTGGAAATGACTATGTCCCCACTCGAAGATGATGTGCCGTTTCCACTGGCTATGCGAACACTGCCACCGACTCCAGAGTCGCCAGCTCCACCACTCAGCATGATGCTGCCACCGCTCATTACGCCAGCTCCACCAAACACTTGAACTGAGCCGCCGATTCCGTCGTCATGAGTGCTCGAGCCGGCTTGCACACTCACCGCTCCGCCTACCTCCGCGCCTCCGCCCCCAACAGCCAGTGTGACAGGGCCACCAGCACCGTCCACAGCATCCGATGTCACAAGCGTGATCCCGCCCGTATCGCTCGTGTTTGAGGCTCCCGTCGCCAAGACGATCGCCCCACTTGCGCCTATTATCCCGCCCGGACCAGACTCGATCACGACGTCGCCACTCGAAGCGTTGAAGCCGGTGCCACTCGCGATTCGAACACTCCCGCCGATGCCCGAGTATGTTGAGCCGCCGTAGAGGTTCACGTCGCCACCGAGTATCTTCCCGATGCCGCCGAGAATGGCCACTGTTCCTCCCGTACCGTCTTCATTCGTCGTCGGACCCGCCTCGAGTGACAACACCCCACCTTCAACAGTATTTGCCGCTCCGAGACTCAACGAGATCGAGCCTGCCACACCACCTTCGGCGTCTGACGTCGCGAGCGAGATGTTACCCGTGTCTCCGCCAGTCGAGTTCCCTGTCGACAGGAAGATTGAGCCGCTCGTCATTGCTGAATTCGAGTTTGCGCTTGCGATTGAGATGGAACCGGTCGCACCACTGGTGCTCTCGCCGCTGGTGACGTTGACGTTGCCTCCTGACCCGGTGCCACCCGCACCGGCGTTAAGATATACATCTCCACCGGCGTCGGCACCTTCTCCTGCGTTGAGCAGCAGGCGACCACCCATGCTGCCGTCTCTCGAGTTCTGGCCCGCGACGATGCTGGCTTCACCAGCCTCCCCGTCGCTGTCAGACTCGCCGACGCTGAACTGAATCGACCCGGCCGATCCGTTTCGCGCGGGTGAGGTGATGAAGATGACATCTCCTGAGTCGCCTCCATCCGTTCCGCCGGTGAGGAACACCACTGACCCGCTGTCTCGTCCCCTCCCTGCGTCTGCTGTCGCGACTAGGACGTCACCGCTTGTAGCTCCGTCCCCCGTTCCACTGAGAAGACGAACAACTCCGCCATTCGACGTTGTCCCTGAACCAGCTGTGATCTCCACATCCCCACCGGAGTGCCTGCCTGATCCACCAGAGAGGAGGATCGTGCCGCCCATTCCACCTTCGTTCGAGGTGGCGCCACCTACTAGGTGAATCTCGCCGGCGTCAACTCGGTCGCCTGCTCCCGCCGAGATCATCAAGCTGCCACTCTTCCCCTCGGTGGCATTCCCGGTAGAAAGATACAAGCCGCCTGATTCATCGACGCCAGCCGACCCAGATGCAATCGTGATCGCGCCACTGATCTGGGAGCTGGACGAAGCGGTCGACAAGGAAACTGTCCCGCTCTGCGAAGCCGCACCGGTACCACTCACCATCGAAATGCTACCACCAGCGACATTCTCTCCTGCGCCACCAAAAAGCTCAACATCTCCGCCTGTTTCACTGCCGTCACCGCCGCGAACCGTCACTGCTCCACCATTACCGTAGTCATGAGTTGAGCTGCCGCTGGAAAGTGTGAGGCCGCCGCTGAACACTCCATTCCCGGACCCCACTGAGATGTTCACCGATCCGGCGCTTCCCGTCACACCGTCAGATGTGCGGATCGCCACATCGCCAGATGACCCATGGTTGGCAAGTCCAGACGATACCAAAACATTTCCACTTGAGCCGTAGTTCTTGGACGACGAAGCAATCCTGACCTCACCACTGTCCCGACTCGTACTGCCACCCCCGATGATCTCAACATCGCCACCAACGCTTTCAGACGAATTGCCACCAACAATCTGAACAACTCCAGGCAGAAAGACAGCAGCACCACCAGAGAGAGAAACGTTCCCGCCATGGCCGTCTTGAGTGTTCGACCCACCAACAAGGGATAGTGAGCCTCCGGTATCGCTTGTGCTCGACCCCGCGCCGATAACGACCGAACCGCTCTCTCCGCTCGAGGCGTCCGACGTCCACAGCGACAAGCCGCCCGACCCGGCGTTCTCCGACGCGCTCGTTGACACCGCGATCGACCCGCTCGA
>JAASFS010000819.1:0-11742 GCA_023333865.1 Globisporangium perplexum | reverse complement strand
GCGGGCTTGCGGGCTTGAGGCTTGCACGGCGAGTTGGCGAGTTGGCGAGTTGGCGAGTGAGTGGATGCGAGCGCGCCATGCTCAGACCTCCGGAAGGCGGCGGTCTCCTTCGGGAGGTCTGATGATGACGCATGGTCTCCAGCCTGGAGGTTCTCGACGTCGACTTTGAATCTCGGGGACTTCGCGAGAGTGGCATCCATCCCGAGATCTCGTCGATGTGGCTGCAGGTTGCGTCGCGAGAGTCGTCGACAGGCAGGCAGCGAGCGCAACAGGGGCGGGGCTCTTTGTGCGATCGAGCGCGCATGGGATCACATCCGTCGCGCTTGCATTGGATGACGCGCAGCGTAGTGCTTGTCATTGTGTATGTTGCGCGCAAGCGCCACGACCAAGCGCTCGCTCACTCAACTCAGTTCACTCACTCACATCGCTTAGGCGTTCGAGACCTTGCAGTCCGGCGCTTTCGTGGTCGCCGCCGGCTTCGGGGTCGCCTCGCCCGCCACTGGCGTCTTCGTGGTCGCCCCTGGCTTCGTGGTCGCCGCTGGCTTCATCGTCGGCTTGGGCGTCGACGCAGGTGCCGTCGAGTTGCCTCCGTTCGCCGCGCGGCACTTCTCGACCGCCGCGGGGATGCCGAACTTGTACTTGGGGAGGTAGTCCGTGTTGCTGCCCTTGTACTGCGAATTGACGATGTCGTTCGTGTAGAAGTACCAGCACTGGTCGCTGCTCTTCTTCTGAATCTTGGTGGTGCGGTCGCCGCCGACGAACGTCGGGCACTTGGGCGGCGCGGACTTGGTACCAGCAGTAGTCAGCTTGATGTCCGCGCACGAGCGGAACTGCGGCTCCGCCCAGCCGACGTTGCCGAAGCTCGAGCCCACGCTGTGGAAGGTCCACTGGAGCACGTAGTCGCCCGCCGGTAGCCAGTCCGGTAGCGTGATCTTGTCGCCGCACGGGATCGTGTTGGCGGCGCTGCTGTCGCCGGCCCAGATGTTGGTCGCCTGGTTCGCTCCCTTGGGGATGCACTCCGGGCCGGACTCGCGGCACGTGTAGTAGAACGTGCTCTTGTCGAAGAGGTCATGCGACTCCTTGCCCTTCGGCACGATGGACCAGCGGATGAAGCCTCCGTGGTGGTTGTTGCGCCAGTAGCGCACGTCGATGGTCTCGCCAGCCTTGTACGACGTGACCTTGCCCGGGTTCTTGTTCGGACACCCGACCTTGTTCTCGATGTCCGAGCGCGCGCCGGTCTCGCGGGACACGGGCTTCGTGAGCCACGAGTGTGCCTCGGTCTGCGAGATCGCGCCGAGCGCCAGGAGAACTGCCGAGACGAGGGGGGCCGAGAGGAACTTCATGGCTGGGAGGAGGAAGACGGGTTGTCGACGGTTGGGGGGAGAGCTCGACTGGAGTGTGCGGCGCAAGGGAACTTGGCGAGTGAGCGATTCGAGTCGGCTGCGGATCTACGAGCTGCTGAGCAAGGGGAGCCCTGCGATCACCTCTGTGTGCAGGAAGTCGGCCGCCTCCTGGCTGTGTGGCAGTGTCAGCAAGGCAGATGCGGTCGACAGAATACAGCAGCGTATCGAGAGCGACGACAGTGGTGGACGGCGCTGCATACCAGCCTAGCGCCCGTCGAATTCAGTGTACAGAGGCGATCAAGAACCGAGATGAGCCGCTCGTCGACTGTTAAAGTCACGTCAGAGCCACTCGCGCGTGCTCGTCTTGCAAGTGCGCCACCTCGCCGCCTCACTCAACTCGCTCGAGCCTCTACCTGCAAAGCGTTCCGCGAGCGCATGGGGCGACGAACTGGTATGAACAGACTAGGAAGTCGCAGCTCGATGCCTGTTGCTCCAAGCCCGCGCGCCAGCCGACTCCGAGGAAGGCGGATCGGAGCCGCTCTGACGATGCGCAGCCACGAATTTGGCGAAGTTCACTTCTGTCCTCTCTCTGAAGGAGACATCGTGTTGCTCGCAGCGGCTGCAGGCTCTGGTCTCGCTTCCGATTGATCGACGTCGGGAGATCTTGTTGGTGTCCGACCGTGGGCATCTCGAGACGCTCTGCGCTCGTCTCCCCCATCGCCGAACACCCGCGTTCGAGGTAGCGGTGCGGTGCAGCGATCACAGTACAAACACCTGCACAGCACGAGCTGCTTCCGAACCCAGTGCGCGAACTTGACGGCGACCCAAACACAAGCAAGCAACGGGTGAGCGAGCGCTGGTTCTGTGGTGCTGCCAGCACAGCCTCACTCGCGAACTCCCGCTGCGTCGAGTCCCCACTGCCACTGCCCAGCAGGGTCGACGACGGCCTCTGCTTCAGCGACCATGTACGAGAGTGCGAGACTGCTTCCTCTCATGACACTTGCAGAGTTGAGGGGGACACTGGCGGTCGTGCTGGATCAAGAGCGACACAAGCCGCTGCCAAGAGTCTTGACGTGTCAGTTCGGGACACGAGCCGCATGCACCGGAAGCCTGCATGAGAACGCTAGCTCCGGGTGGATCCTTCGATCAGCGAACGTGCCCCGAGTACCGCCCTCGTGGGAGGTGGGAGCGCTACCTGATCCCCGCATGGTCTCGAGCGATGTCGACGAGAGCAGAACGAGTCGGCGTTGAACGTCGTTGTTGCTTTCTGGCAGACTCGAGACGCGAACCGAGGCGCTCGCACGCTCCTATCGGGCGACTCGAACACCGGTCCACCAGCGAGCCGCGCCTCCTACCGCTCCTAGCACCAGTTCCGGCCGACCTCAGCGGTCCTTGACCACCCATCCGCGGCAAAGTCTGCTTGGAGCGCGTTCACCATCGTCGACGCAATACGATGGAGGGCGACGCGCTGATGAGCTGACCCGTGTCTGCGCTGCCACCGCACTCGGCCGCGTGAACACGATGGGATTGCCTGATGGCTTCCGCCACAGGCTCAGCTCCTGTTGACTGCGTGCGTGAGCTGGGCGGCGGCTGAACTTCAGGAGGCCGAAGGCGACAACGAACGCCCACAGGTCCGAGAGAATGAGAGAACCGAAGACCGAGCAGCTCCGGCGGAGCTCTGCTGGGAGATCCGAGCCGGGATCTGAACCAATCGAGCAAGCAGGCGAGCGCCAAGAGCACAGACAGACACCGTTCGTTGTCTCTCTATTCACTGAGTGCGCGGGGGAGGCGACTGCGGCGCGTTCGGGTGGCGCCAGCCGTGTCTTGCGCGCTCTCGCCCCAGCCAGAGCTCGCTCCCGCCCCGCATAAATAAGTCTACTGCTCTCGTGCGCGCGTTGGCATCCCCGCTCCTCCTCTGGAGATCTGGGGCTGCGCCGATCCGTCCCCGGCGGCAGCACGCGCGGCGCTGTCTCTATGCTGGTCGCTCCGCGCGCTCACCACTCGAAGCTGAAGTTGAGCTCGGGCAGCTCGACCGGAGGCTGCAGCGTTCACACACGCGTCCAAGTCAGTCAACTGCGCTCTCGCCGCCGCGCGACGCAAGCACCGGGCACCACGCAATGCGCACCTTGAGGTCCTCGCGCTCGCTCGACGAGCGGTCCGCCTCCTCCCGCGCGCGCTCGACCTCGCTCTCCAGCGCGCCGTTCTCCTGCTCCAGCGAGATGCGCTCGCGCGTGATCTCGAGCAGTTGGTACTGCAGCTCGAGCTCCACGGCGAACTGCTTGAGCTGCACCATCTCTGCCTACGCGCCACACACATCGTCAGTCCTGCGATCGGCGACCGCATTCACAACAGCGCACTCGCACCTTCTTGCGTCGCACGAAGCGGCGCTGTGCTTCGCGGTGCTTGGCCTTCCGCTCCTCCTCGGACGCCTTCCGCACCCCAGAGGACAAGGACGAGGAGGATCCGGCAGCCGGCGCACCCGCGGGCCGCGGAATCGCGAGCGAGAGCGGCAGCGAGTGGTGGGGCGGCGGCAGGTGCGACGTCGGCGACGGGATGCCGTAGTGGCCCCCGAAGCTGTGGTGGCTGTGGCTGTGGTGGTGGCTGCTGTGGCTGCCGTGGTGCGCCTCGCCGTGCGTCTGGTGCAGCGGCGAGTAGAGCGAGCCGAAGGTCGTGCGCGGCGACTCCTCGTCCTTGAAGCGCGCCGGTGGCGGCGGCGGGAACGCGGCGTAGCCGAGGAACGGCGTGGGGAAGTGCTGCTGCTCGAGCGTCGGGTGCGCCGGGTAGTCGCCGTCGGCGGCGGGCCAGTTGCTGCGCAGCGCGTGGTGCTCCATCAACATTGCGGTGGGGGCGGGCAGCGCGGCGGAAGGTCGGTAGTCGCCGAGCGCGCGAGGGCGGCGGGCGGGTGAGTGGAAGTGGACGCGCGCGAGCAGCGAGAGGATGCGCGCTGGCGGCTGACACTGCGAAAGTGAGACCGTGACAACGCTGGTGACACCGGCGGGCGGCGCCGCGGACGACCACTGGCCGATTGAGCGAGCGAGCGCGGGTGCGCCTCAGATGACTTGGATGACTCGGCATCGAGAGCTCGGCATCGCCAGTCTCTGGCGCCGCTCGGGCAGCTGAAATCCGCCTGGCCTGACGTAAACGCGGCCGCAGAGGAGGGACGCGATCCGGGCGACTCCGCCCCGAGACGATGAGTGGCGGCGCCGGTATTGCGCAGGGAGCAGGTAAACACGCCAGGTGGCAGCAGGTGCAGTTCCGAGACGAGAGCGCGCGAGACCAAGACCAAGCCTTGGAGCGCCGGCCGCGTCTTGCATCTTGCATCTCGCCGCGAGAGATCAAGTCCTCGAGCCGGGTTGGCAGAGATCAAGCAGATGAGTGCGAGACTGCACGTGGTGGACGCGACTGCCCTCGCGCGAAGGCGGCAGTCCGCCGCGTCTTCCTGGAGGAGGGAGCGGCGACGACACAGACTGCCGCTGCAGCTTTGCTTTGCTGGGTGTCGCACAACCGCGCGCGACGCTCCTTCGATGCGAACCAACCGACTCGCACAAGCCCGATCCTTTCGTCGTCGCAGAGGTGGCGGTGACCACCAGCAGATTGGGAAATCGGAAGCGCATTTGCCTCGGAAGAGCCTTCGTGTTTGTGCACGTGCTGCATGTTGGCGCTACGTTTTGGTGAAGCCCGAGTAGCCGGTCAGGGCATCTGATAGATCAGAACAACTCTTTGCGTTCGCCACCAGCTCTTGAAGCGCGCAAGCTCGAGTCTGGGTGCATGCCGCACGCCGTAACCGAGGTTTCGACGCGACCTCGAACAGCTCGATCTTCCCCTTGGTCTTGAACGAAACTCCTGTCTGCCTCCAGCGAGGCGGTAAAAGACTCGCGGAGATCGCCGGCGCCGCCACCATCTCTGAACGAAGTTCACGTTCTCAAGCTCTCGAGCGCTCTCTCGAGTTCTCTCTCTCTCTCTCTCTCTCCTCTGCGGTTAGCATGCCGCCAGCGGCGTGTCCGGCTCGACTGGACGAAAGCCGCGCTCGCACTCGATTGACTCGCGCTGAGTATGCGCGGCGCAAGACTCGCACCGACGCTCAAGCAAAGCTCTCTCGAGGTCGGTGATAGCCGCGGCGGTCCCGCGCCAGCTGGCGCGTCCAGCTCTGTCTCATGCAGATGAGCTGATGTGTGTCGCTGCTTGCTCGAGCGGCGCATCAAGTGTCGAGTCGACATCGGCGGCGCAGCGTCTGGTTCCGCTCGCTCTCCGCCGTCGCGCCGCTCGACTGCTCGACCCCTCGGCACCAGGAAGGATTGATCACCAGTTCATCAGCGGCACTCGCCACCGCCGCAGTGTCGACCTGGAGAGAACGCGCAGTCGTAGGCGACTCCGTCGCTGCATCGGCAGCAACGGGTTGAGGTCTGCGTCAAAGATCCGGCAAGCCGAACAGCGGGGCTTGCAGGCGTGCACAGCCGCTTTCGCCATCCCTCGATTGGTCTCGAGAACGTGTCCGAGCACACACTTGCTTGCTTGCCTGCCTGCTGGTCGTCCGCGACATGAAGCAAGAACTCTAAGAGAGCACCAAGGCTCCGACTCGGAGCCCTCACGAGTTTCGCTATCGAAAAGGACCTTTCGAGTGCAAACAAGCGCGAGCCTCCGAGCAACTCTCGAGCGCGATTGAGGAATGCGCGCGCGAGCTATCGCAAACGCATCGTTGGACAGAGCCGACGCGGCGCATCTGAGACGCAAAGAAGCCGTCGTCCCTTGTGCTGCTCCGTGCCTGGACACCGCCGCCGCTGCCACACAGCTCGAACCACGAGCACGAGTACGAGAAACCGGTCGAGCATTTGAGATTCTCGGCCGGATCACTTCCTCGCCTGCTGCTTTAGGCTGTTCGCGTCTCCCGTTTCGTCAAGACAGGAGCACACACATGACAGCTTTCCGCCTCCTCCTCGTCGCCGTGGCGAAGCACATTCGTCGGCAGCGATCAGCTCAGTCGATCAGCTCGCTCGCCCGAGATCAATCGATCGACCACCAATGTCGTCACACAATCTTGTTCACTCCGCGTGGGTGGTCCACACAGATTCGCGTACTGCGGATCTTTGTTTTCATCACTATTGGAATATCGCGTGGACAATGGTGTGGGTCACTCAAACTGAATTTGTACTCCCGCTCCGAATAGTGACCCCATTGCTTTTCTTAGCTTCAACATCGACTGGCATTGCGAGGACATCGGCATGGCTGCTGCTGCTGCTGCTGCCCGTGTCGACCACACGCTCGGAGCTGCCATGCCAGACGACGCTGCTGTTGTCAGCGCGGACACATCGGTGGCGACAGCAGAGGAAGAAGCGCAGTTGGCGGATGAGCAGGAAAACTACCGACGGTACCAAGAGGCTGAGCGAGAGATCCTCGATGTTCTCGACGAGGAGGAGCTCGACGACGCCACGCGCAAGCGGCGCCTCATGCGCGTCTTCGACCGCTTCCGATACGAGTACGCGCAGCTCAGCGCGCTGCTGCGCGAGAACATCCGCGCGCAGCGCAAGATTATGGACAAGGTGGCATCTTGAGCTCGCTTGAGTGGGCTATGGGGAGCGTTCTCGCTCGCTCGCCGCGGCACTTGATCTGACGACAGGCTGCTTGTCTCGGCACTGCTGCTCTTGGCCGCGCAGTGCGTCGAGATGAAGAACGAGCTCGTGTTCGCGGCGCTCAAGGTCAAGACGAACCAGCACGTGCAGGACGAGGAGATGAAGAACCTCGTGTTCTACCGCGACGAGTGCGAGATCGCTTGGAAGGAGCGCAAGATGAGCGAAGAGCGCGAGCGCGACGCCATGAAGATCATCGACACCCTCAAGAGCGAGATCGAGGATCTCCAGGGCCGGGTCAAAGCGCTCGTTGCGACAGTCTTGCCGCCAACCGACCGGCTACACCGCTCGCAACTGCAAGCAGGTGATGACGGCGTCCACGTCGGCGGAGGTCTCTGCTCGCCGTCCAAAGTGGTCGCTTCTCTCAAGCAGCAGCAGCAGCAGCGCGCAGAGGGGCGGGGCGCATCGCGCTCGATGACGTCTCCGAGTCCCCATTGCTCTCATCCGCAGCCGATGCTGGACTTCGACGAGTGGAAGCGCGCGAACCGCATCTGGGATCCCCGTGCAGCGGGTGTCGCCTCGAGAGGCACAACACCGTCGCTCGAGGCACTCCTGGAGATCGAGAAGCGGCAGGAGATCACGCGCTGCGTGAGCGTCCCGAGCCTGCAGCCCACCGCAATGGAGAAGGCGGCGACGGCAGTGGCCACTCTCCCGCTCTCCCCTTCGCCCACGCGCAAGAGCCGCAAGCCGCAGACCGCGGTGGGGTTCATGCGAGCCACGACGTCGTCTCCGTCCAGGCGAGCGAGTGCGTCTTTGCCACACGTGTAGATCGATCGAGTACGCGAAACACTGACGAGCTCCTGTCGCCAGTAGGATCCCAACACGAAGTACGCTGTCGACAAGCTAGATCCTCCGCTCGCCTCTGCGGTAGCGCCAGTCGTGGTCCGAGATGATGAGCTTGCTGTCGCTCACGACGCGGTCGCGCGCGCGCACGAACTCGAAACGAGCATGCGTCGCGTTGTACACGTGCAGGCGGCCGTGGCCGTACTCCTGCTGCCGATTGGCGCTCCACTGTGCGGGTAAGTAGTCCACGTCGTCGAGCTCCGCGCCGCCGGAGCCGACCATGATGTGTGTCGTGGCGAGCGCCTTCTCCTCGCCGTTCTCCAAGCGCTTGTGGCGACAGTTCTCCAGGAACACGGGGCACGTGCGCTCGTACGCGTGGTAGTGGCCGGAGAACACGATGTCCACGCGATGCTCCGCGAACACGCGCTCGAGGCAGTCGCGTAGCAAGCGGGACACCGCGAAGTCGCCCATGTACTTCTCCGAGCAGTAGAGCGGTCGGTGGAGGTGGACGAGCAGCCACGGTGTGCGCTTGCGGTCGACCTGTTTGAGCTCGCGCTCGAGCCACTGGCGCATCGGAGAGTGCGTCGTGCAGTCGTGCTCGCTGCTCAGCACGATGTGGTGCGTGAGCCCGACCGAGAAACTGTACCAGAAGAGCTGGTTGCCGTTGTCGGGCATGTGGAAGCGCTTGGCGGTCGGCACGCCGCACTCGCCGCCCGAGTCGTTGCGGAAGTTGCCCTCCCGCGGGTGCCAGCCGCTCTGGCCAGCAGCGAGAGAGCCCGAGGGATCGTGGCCGGCGCCGTTCTCGAGGTAGTCGTACTCGTGGTTCCCGATGGCCACCATGTAGGGGATCCGCGTCGCCACTGGCTGCACGATCGCGCCGAACTGGTCCCAGAGGAACACTTGGCCCCTCGCGTACGACAAGTCCCCGACGTGCACGAGCCCCACGAAGTTCGCCTGCGACGCCCCGCCCTCCGCGCTGCCGGCGACGTCCTGCTCGATGCGCTTCATAACGGTCTGCGTGGCGGACGTGGACAGGCGAGAGACGTAGTCCCGGGACGGGAAGCTGCGCTCCGGAGCAGCACTCGAGTTCGCCGGCGCCTCAGTCAGCACGCTCAGCCCCAAGTCCCCGAACACGATGAAGCTCTGCGGTGCGTCCGGAGCGCTCGGTGCCGTTCCCGCCGCCGGGGGGAACGTGAACGCGAACCCCTCGCTCGTGACGCCGTCGCGACTGCCCACTCGGTAGTAGTACGTCTCACCCGGGACGAGTCCGCGCATGACCGCATCGTGCATGTACCCTGGGTGGCGAAAGTACCTCGCGGACGTGATCGTCGCCGGTGCGCTGCACATGTCGGCCGCTGCGTACGTGGCTGTCGACGCTTCTGCGTGGCGTGCTGACGCGTTCGCGGGCGACCCTGAGCCGAAGTGGACGTGCGCGTGGGCGACGATGCCGCTGTTCCACATCACGCGCATCTCGCCGGGTCGACCGGTGAGCGCGAGCCGCACGTGCAGCGGCTCCGAGTGGCCCCGCTCCATCTCGACGTGCGCCGACTCGCCCGCGACCTCGTACTGCCGCTCGCGCACGCGCCGCAAGTACCGGAACTGGAACGCGCAGCGCATGTTGACGAGCGGGCCGAAGTCCACGGCGCCGCTCGCGCCATCCACGTTCGCGTAGTCGAGGAAGTCGCCAACGTCCACCTTCTCACCTGCCGTCGGCTCCTCCTCGTCCACGCAGTAGACGCCCACGAAGTCGCCTGCGCGCGACGAGCTCGCGTCGAATGTCACGCGCACCGCCGCGAGCTGGCGCACGATCGTCGAGTTCACGTGCAGCTTGAGCGGCGCTGACGCGCTGGCGAATGCGCATGGTGGGAGCTGCGCGTCGAGACACGGGTGGCGGTGTTCGTGGAACGTCCACGCGCCGCCGCGATGCCAGCGATAGTGAGGAGCAGCGGTGGGCACTGGAGCACTTGACGCCGGGTCGGAGGCGGCGGCGGCAGCCAGCGCCGCGACGACCGCGCCAGCAGCAGCGAGGATGGGCCTGAGCATAACCGCAGCAATGACCTTTAGACGTGCGGATAGTAAATTGTATCCTAAACCCTAAACCATCAATGCAATTAGTACATTATGCATAAAATAGAGATAAAGCTCTCAAACAGAGCTAGTTTTAGGTCATCATGACGCGCGGATATGAATCGTTGTGAAGCGCCAACCATTAGTTGTAGCACTTGACACGAAGTGATGGCGACTGTCGATGGGGTTCCTGTGCCGGCGGCGGCGTCGACGGCTGCTGCTGCTACGGCGGCGGTCGTGGCGGAGCGCGCGCCGAACGTGATCTACGAGGGGGACACGGTGATCTGCCAGACAAGCGACGGACGCATGTTCTTCCAGGAGATGAAGAAGGACCAGTGCGTTGCTACTCATGCTGCTGCTGCTGCTGCTGCTGCTGCTGACCGTCCGCGTGCTTGGCTGCAGGACCATCCGCGTGGGCAAGAAGCTGACGCCGCTGCGGCCGGTCATCGGCTCGTGCTACGGCGCGATCTTCGAGGAGCAGAACAAGAAGCTGGTGCGCGTGCAGGGCGGACTCTTCCCGGACCCCGTGGCGCCAGGTGCGGCACCGGCACTGGAAAGAGGTTGTGCATGCGCGGCGGAGCACTCACGCGCTCCATTTCTCTCTCTCTCTCTCTCTCTCTCTCCCGTTGTGTGGTGACGATCTAGAGACGGGCGAGGGCTTCGTGCCGGCGAGCGATAACCGCACGTACGCGGACACGAACACGGCGCAGAAGCTGTCGCTGTCGGAGATCATGGGGATGCGCGAGACGGGGGCGTCCGGGCAGGAGATCATCCAGAAGCTCGTGGAGAACAGCGAGACGTGGGACTCGAAGACCGAGTTCTCCAAGCAGAAGTACCTCAAGAAGAAGCAGCAGAAGTACATGCCGCGCGTGCAGTTCCTCAAGTGCACGGCCGAGTCGCTCTGCCGCACGTACCGGCTCAAGAACCCGCTCAAGACCTGCAGCCTGCGCGAGGACTCGCTCGGCCAGATGCTCGTGTACGCCAACATCCACGCCGGCGCCCAGGTGCTCGTAGTGGACACGTGCATGGGGCTCGTCGCCGGCGCGATCGCCGAGCGCCAGGCGGGCCACGGCCGCATCCTCGCGGCATACGAGGGGCAGCAGCCGTCAGTCGACATCCTGCGCCGCTTCAACTTCGACAAGCGCACGCTCGAGTCGATCCAGTACTTCAGCTTCAAGGACGTGCCCAACTTCGCGCGCAAGGAGGAGGACGTCGTGGCACAGCCGCTGCCGCCGCCGCGCGATGGGCTCACGCCGGAGGAGCGCGAGGCGGCCACGGCCGAGCGCATCGCGGGCTTCACGGCGGACCAGCGCAAGCGCTACGAGGCCAAGAAGGCGCGGAACCGTGCGAACAAGCTCACGCGTGCGCCTGCCGACGTGGTGCGCGCGTGGGTGCGCGCCAAGTCGGACGCGCTCGTGATCGCGAGCAGCTACGACCCGGAGAGCGTGCTGCTGGCGCTGCTGCCGTTCCTCGCGTGCTCCAAGCCCTTCGTAGTGTACTCGGAGTACCTCGAGCCGCTCACGCGTGTCTTCAGCAAGCTGCACGCGCTGCCGGCGGTCGTCGACCTACAGCTGAGCGAGACGTGGACGCGCGAGCAGCAGATCCTGCCGGGTCGCACGCACCCAGAGATGACCATGAGCGCCTGCAGCGGCTACCTGCTCACGGGTACCAAGATCCACGAGTTGTCGCCGGCGCTCACAGCGCTGCGACCGCTGACCCAGTCGGAGGAGGAGGAGACGGAGGCTGCCGGCAAGCGCCACAGCGCCGACGGGAACGGGGACGGGAGCGTCGAGCCGCCAGCGAAGAAGCTCAAGCGTGAGAGCTAGAGACTGCGCGGCGGCGTCTTAGAGGAGGAGCGGCCGGCGCGCGTGCTTCAGGGGTACTGTACTCGCGCCTCATAATAAGCGGTGGTGCGGCGCTCTCTC
>JAASFS010000818.1:0-11756 GCA_023333865.1 Globisporangium perplexum | reverse complement strand
GTGACCTGCTGCGACGAGCGCCTCCTGCTGTTCCTTCTTCCACTGCGCGTAGTTGTACTCGACGTTGCCGAGTATGATGACCATCTCGTCCGGGTGCTTCCTCGTCAAGACCCGGTACACGATGCGGCCGCACCAGATGAACACGGTGACCATGCGGCTGAAGAGGAACGGGATGACGTAGAAGTGCACCTTGTGACCGAAGATCATGTGGTTGAAGAACAACCGGTTGTGGAGGTTGTACCTGTTCAGGAACAGCATCTCGCTTGTGTACACCACCTTCAGCGCCATCTTCGCTAGCAATGCCGGGATCACGTACTCGGTCCGCATACCGAGTCGTGCCTTCATCACCGGCGTGAGTGCGTCCAGGGACAGCATCCAGTGGGTCCACACCGTGCTCGAGATGACCGCGCAGCAGTGTCGCCACTCCCACGACAAGACGTCGCACAGACAGATATGCGCACTGAAGTGGTGGAGGTAGATGAAGAGGAAGTCGAACGAGTAGTGGAGCTTGGTCAGCAGCTGTCGCTGGGAGCCGCCGACGAACGGCGTGACGAAGATCACTGTTGCAACGAGCCCGAGCACCGCGCTGTACTTCAGCGTCTCTGGATACGCGTCGCTTGCCGGGTGAATTGCAAACCCTGAGAGCGCGAGTCCAACGACGCCGGTGCTATACAAGAGCAGCATTTGCCACTTCTTGAGTGGCTGAGAGAGCGTCAGCCACGGGAACAGAGTGTTCCTCGGGTCGAATGTGCTCGGGCTGTCGATGAAGCGCAGCTGAAGAAGCTTGGGTGTCAGCGGAGCAACTAGAGCAGCCACATACAAGTGTTCCTTGTGCGGATCAAGCTTGAGCGGCGCGATCACCGCCACCGATGGCGACGTTGGACGCCGAGCAGCTTCTCGTTGTGACGCTCGAGATACCTCCTGAACAGGCTGGAGCTTGATACGACATCGATAGCCGATCGACTGCGTCCACGTCGATGTTGGGTTTCGGCTGTGTTCTCTCACGATCGAGAGCTTCCGGTACGCGAGGCGCACCATCAATGTCAAGACCGTGGACATGGAGTTGACAAGGATGTCCTTCGTCGTGAGCGAGTGTCGAGCTCCAACATACAACTCGGTGAGATGCACGTCGTCGATCACGTTCGCAGACACGCAGAACGTCAGCGCGAGCAGGAAGCAGCTGGAGATTGCAGAGAAGACCGCGATGAAGGTGGCGTTCCGGAAGTACGTCTCCACGAGCACCACGCACACGAACTCGAGCCAGTAGTTGGGCAACAGCAGCACTCGAATGTCGGAAAAGTAGACCACGAAGCAGACCGTCCAGATCGTCGTCGAGAACACGAGGAAGGAGAACTCGAAGTGGCGCGCAAGGATCTTCATGAACTCGAAGCGGAACGATGTCAGCGCCATGACGAGTCCCGGCAGCTGCAAGATCGGCCCGATCGGCGCGAGTATTCGTCCAACTGGTGCTGGACAGAACATCGCGGAGACGCGCAGGAGGTAGCCGACCAAGAACAGGATGAACGGGAACGGCCCGAGCGCCGCGAGCCCTCGATTCAGCGCGTGCACTTGGCTTCCGGACAGTAGTGCGCGCTTGACGGTGATCGTCGGGTCAAACGCCGGTATGTCCTCGCTCGCGACGAACTTGTAGACCACTTGCCGCGGCGGCTGATGGGGGTTGTCTGGTGGTGCAGGCAGGATCATCGTTGCTGCCGCGAAGGACGACATCAGCACCGGCCGATCGACCGAGGAGCGGAAATGCCCTCCTTGTCGGACAGCGGCGATGATGTTGTCGTCCAGCGCGCTCTTGCCAGATCCTGATCGAGCAAATGTGCTATTCCTAGAGTCGACGCTTTGGTTCGGTTTGACATCGCTTGGGAGTGCGCATTCGGTGTTCCGCCTCAAGTACTCGCTACGATCCGCGACTTCCACCAAGGTACCGCAGCGGGTCGGTCGGTGTGGTGTCTTTCAAGCTCCTACGTTGGTTTGGCTCGACGCAGCCTCTCGTGTCGATATCGAGGCATCCGTCTCAGGAGAGATCAGAAGAAGTAACTCGCACAGCACACATCCGAATCGATAGCGAGACGTCCGTCTCAGCAGCGAGCAGAAGACGTAGCAAACCATGAAGCGTATAATTCGACTTGCGCAGCTGCGCTACCCCTTGCTGGTCTCCGCAGCCTGGTTCACAGGAACCGGCGCTGCGGTTCCTGCGGAGCTGGTCGGCAGTGCACCTTGATTGCTAGACCGCTTCTGGGCTCGCTGCGCGTCGATTCGACCCTGCACGATCGCCGTGAAGTCCACCATGTACGCTGCGACGACCTCGAGATCGGTCATCGCCTTGAGTCCATGCTGGATTACGTCCGCCTCGGAGACGTTACCTTTCGCGCTCGAGTGGTCGTTCGAGTGAGCGTCGGAGGCACCGCCTGCACCCGCAGTGCCAGACTCACCTCCGCTCGACTGCGTGGCGGCTGCAGCCGCGGCTGCGTTGTTGCTGCCCTCCATGTGCTTCAGGATCTGTCCGTGAATACCGCTGGTGCAGCGCTGGAGGAGATTGCCAATCGCCATGACGATCTGACCGAGCGCGAGCGTCTTCTGGGTCGTCATGCGCAAGCTCGCGTCTGCCTCGTGCTGGAGTCGGATCGTCCCCACCTCACCCACCTCCAACTCTCTCTGCATCGACGCGATTTTGTTGTTGACGTTGAGGATCTCGTTCGCACGCTCCTTCTGGAAGCTCGTGAACTCGATGCGCTTGAACTCGTTCTCTTCCTCGTGGAGTTCCTGGTTCTGCCGCAGGTCGCGGTTCGTCTCCTTGAGTGTGCGGTACCGATTGACGAGGTCGGCCACCTCTGGGTAGTCTTCGGGGACCGTCTCCTGGACGCCTTCGAGGTACCGCGTGTACTTCATGTTCTTCTTCACCTCATTGCCCAGCTTCTCACTCTCGACCATGAGCTGCTCAAGGTGCTCTTTGAGCTTGGCGACTTCTTGTTCCTTTGTGAGACGCTGTTTGATCTCGTCGTTCGCACGTTTCACAGCTCGGTTGCGCTTCGACTCGTTCTCCTGCGGATACGCAAGCGGAGAGCAAGCGAGAGTGAGGAGTGGTTCGCCGGTCAGTCGTAAGAGGTGTGAGGTGTGTGCCACAAGGCAGCAGCGAAACCTGGAGAAACTTGTTGAACTTGATCAGAGACTCCTGGAGCTCCAGGTCCTTCTTGCGCAGCCCTTCCTCGCGACGATGGAATGCGTCCTGCACGGTTCCGAGTCAGTTAGTTTGGTATGTGAGTGCGCAATTGTGATCCCAGGAGTGTGTCCCCATGAAGCAACCTCGACGTACCTCTCTTCTCGCAAACTCCTCTTTCTGAGCATCGAGCGCCTCCTGCACCTCGAACATCTGCCGGCGCTTCTCGAGCAGACGCGTCGCGGGCGACACGTGATCGAGCGTGAGCGTCTGCGGCATCTTTGACGTTCTGCGTTCTCACCGCAGCGACAGCGAGTCAGCAGCTCTCTCACACAGCTCACTCGCATCGACAACACGAGGAGCACAAGGGAGGCAGGCACACCGGTTCATGATCATCGCCGCGCCGGCGCTGCTCAGTGCGTTCCCGCGAGACTCCATCGAAGCTGACGAGACGGATGTCCGCGCTGGGCCGTTCTCCCGATGTGATATTTCAAGAAGTGGGGCCTCGAAAGTGTGAGGTCACTCCCCGCCTACAGCGCTGTATTAGAAGCCCAGCGCACTCAACGTCGTCTTCTTCTTCGTGACCTTCTTCTTCTTTGTCGTCACTGATGTCGTCGTCGCTGGTGCAGCTGCCTTGGAGGACGAGGACGATGGCGCTTTGGACGCCGCGATTGCGGCTTTCGAGCTGCCGGACTTCGTTGCTCGACCCTCCACTGCAGACCGCAGCCGTTTACTCTGGATCTTCGCATACCGCACCTCGTCGTCGTACGAGCGGAAAAACTGGTCGATCCGCGTCTGTGTGCCGCGCGCGGCGCTCGCGGCCTTCTCCAGCAGCGGCAGCAGGACACTGTCTGTTCTCGACTGATCCCACCCGAAGGTCTGCACCGTGTAGCGACGTAGTCCGGCCAAGTCCGGGAGACTCCACGAGAAGCGCGCATCGGAGCGATCCACGTTCGGGAACTTGTACGCCTTCACGACCTGAGCGTTCGGAAACTCGTCGCCAAGTTCCCACTTGCGCCGCGCGCTCGCGTGCGTGAACTGGAACCTCTCGCGAGGCTCCATTGTGGCGAGCTCTTCGTCGGATTTCTTTGCCTTCTTGTCTGCTGCCCGCTGCGCTTCTTCCGTCAGATTGAACGCTTGCACCCAGTCCTTGAACTCCACAAGTCCGTCGGAGCCAGGGTACGCATTCACTACCTCCGTCGCGTTCACGATCCCGATGCCACGAATGCCGTCGGTGTAGTCGCTCCCAAGAAGCAGCGCCAGCGAAATCATCTCTTCCTGGGTGAACCCCAGCTCGGTCTCGATATCCTCCGCGAAGAACGCCTCGACGAACTTCTGGTTGTGAAAGATGTTCTTGTACACTTTCCTGCCGCCGAACGGGAAGATGTCGCTGTCGTCCGTGATAATGCCGTCCACCAGTCCGAGCTGCTCAAGAGCCGCGCACTGCGCTTCCGCTTCCGTCGGACACACGAGATACGGCACGCCAAACAGCTGGAGGAGCTCCATCACCTCTTCCACCATCTCGTCACTGAAGCCCTCGATGTCTCGCATCTGCCGGTTCCGGAGTTTCTTCAATTCGACTTGCTCCGATTCGATCGCTGCAACGTCAATGGTTGCTCCACCGACAGGCGTTCCGCCTGATGGCGATGAGAGCGCGGGTGACTGTGGTGGCGGGGTGGAATACTTCAGGTATCTTGTCGTTCGAGATGCAGCAGCGTCTTCAGCCATCGAGTTCGCGATCGCGCGCTGCAGCTGGTCGTCTTCAGTTTCCTCTAGCTCGGCTCCTGCCACAACAGCTTTCGGGGACGACTTCTCTTCAGCCACCTCGACATTTTCTTGCTCCGCTTCTTCGTCGTCCTTCGTCTCTTCAGTCTCCTCCTTTTTTTCTTCAGCGTCTTCATCAGCGATCTCGATTGCTTGCTCCAGCGATCTCCCAGATCTGCGAAATGGGCTGAGTGAGTCAGCTCTCCCGCGCTTCAAATCGCGAAACGGGCTTGCCTTTGGATCGCGAAATGGACTCGGCTTGCCGGTTGAAGAAGTGTCCGATCCTCTTCGCGGACTGCCGAATGCAGCTGCCTGTTCGCTCTCGACAAACTGTTTGTACTGCAACGAGTGCGCCGCGAGCGCTCGACGAACTGCGCCGGCAGCCCATTGCCTGTGTTTACGAGACAAAAGTGCGTTAGACCATGTCCACGGCGCAAAGAAGGTCAAGCTTTACGTACGTCAGGTTTGAGGCTGTCACGAGAGCAGACTTGAGAGCCTCATCGCGCAGCTCTTCCAGATCTCCTTCAGCTTTTGCGTCCTCGAGCTCGTTCTTCAGCGACAGGTACATCTCGTCGTTCTCGTCCACCTCGCCACCGTCGTCCGTATCCTCGTTGCTCTGTTCCTCCTCAGCCACAGGAGACATCGTGACGGTGGATACTTTCTCTGGTTCTATCGCTTGGACATCTTCCCACTCGACGTCATCCTCACCGTCACCGTCGTTCGCTATTGCAGGACCGTCCGCAGACGTAGATGCAGTTGCTGAGCCTTCATCACACGCTTGCGATACATGTTGCTCCTCCACTGCAACCTCGATGCTGTCTTCACTTGCGGTCAGAGCGTCAGTGACACTCGCACCACTGGCGACTGGGACACTGGTGTCCGACGCGTTGACTGGATCCACACTCGGTTTTGGCGCGGTCGCAACGTCCTCCCAATCTGAAAGACATAGTAGCACCAAGCTTGTTAGTCCTTGTGCCGCATGCTGACACAAGATGTGAATACCCACTACGCACCAACATCGTCATCCTCGGCGTCGTCTTCGGTGCCATTCGCTTCCTCCAGTTCTCCAACCTCGCCGTCATTCGCAACGCTAACCGCACTTGGGGCTGCCTTTGAGTCCGTCTCGAACATCGACGCTGGAAACAGCTTCAGGAGCTCGTCTCCAATCCCATCAGCGTCATCGATCTTGAACGAGATGGAGAAGCTCTTCTTGTCGACTGCAGTCGACGGGGCAACAACGTCCGATTTTGGAGAGGTCTCTTGAACAGGCTCTTCGATCTTGAGCCGCTTGCGCCGCGTTTCCTCGATCGCGAGTGCTGGCTCGTGCTTTGATTGCATCTCATTCTTCGCAGTCCACGCCGCTGCTGCCTCCTGCACCATCAGCTTCCTCGTTTGTTGGCGCTGTGCCTGGATCGTGAACTCCTTCATCGAGCCGACCGAAAAGTCCGAGAGCGGCCGTCTTCCTATCTCCTCCTCGTCCCGATACTGTCGCTTCTTGTTCTTGAACTTAGTCAGCAACGGGAAGCCACTGGCGCCGGCATCACCGCCGAACACGTCGTCTGCATCGGTAAGACTCGATCTCCTCGCCTCAGTCGCCACATTGTCGATCTCGCTGACAACGTCTCCGGTGCCTTCGGTGTCAGATTTGCGCTCCTCGTCATCGCTGTCTTCACCCAAGCGATCCTCAGCTCGCTTGTACACGAAGAAGCGGTCGCTTCTTGACGCAATGCGCTTGCCTGGCCCGAGTTCCACATTCGTCGCTCCTCCATCCGCTGCGATCCCTTCGATCTTGTCTCGGTTCTTCTTCTTCGCAGCCTCGATCCGCCGATGCAGCGCGGTGGTTGCAAGAAACGCTGAGAGCTGAGTATGGGAGTATGCCTCCGGTTTGCCAGCGAGCGGGATGAACTTGTCGCGGACCTCTTGTCGCCGATCGCTCAGGATGCGGTTGATCATGTCCTTCTGCAGATGCGACGGCAGCGCGAATACAGCTTGGAGATCGATCTTCGAGATCCGCGACGTGTCGAGCACGATGTCATCAATCGTGAGGTCGTCGCCCTCTTCGTTGCTGTCGCTCAGCACCGTGGGAGCCTCCTCTTGGCGTTGCTTCTCTTCCAAACTCCTCTCTGACGTGAGGTGCGCGGCGTCAGCTGTCGTCTTCTCTTCCTCCCCCTCGCTATCACCGCCAAGCACGATCGCAGAACCTGATGCTGAGCCGACATTCGCGCTGTCACCGCGCAGCTCCTCGCTCTCGCTCTGGCTCGACGGCGTCACCTTCGGCTTGTCTTCTGGCAGCACGAAGCTCGGCGCTACCGCCGACACCGGCTTCCTGCCATTGCGCTTCAGCTGCGTGTATCAGCACCAACGCCCACAATCACCAGCAGCAGCGGTAGCAGCAATATGAAGCAGTAGCAATACGAAGCAGCAGCAAGTGTCAGTGTCCTTCACGCGCCACGCACGCGCGCACACATCAGGATCAGCGTCTGGAGCCAGACACGCACCTCCTCGCGCCGCAACTTGATGCGGTTGATGAGGATGCGCTGCGCGGTCTGCTTGAGGTTCGCCGCCTGGTGCTGCTGGCGCTGCCGGCGGCGTGCCGTCGTGCGCTTCTTGATCTCGGGTGTCTCGCCGTCGAAGACGAAGACCGGGCGGATGCGGTAGAAGAGCAGCTTTGCTACGCGGTGGAACGTCCCGAGCAGGTGCGCGTTGTGGATCATGCGGCCCTCGTCGTCGCGCATGGCCTTGACGAACTGCGTGAGCCAGATGCTCGCGTCCACCGCCAGCACGCGGCTCTCAAGCGACTCGATCTCGATCTGCCGCCCCACGGGGGCCAGTAGCGTCCAGAGGTTCTGCACGCCCATGCTGCTGCTGCTGCTGCGGGGGCGAAGGCTGCTACTGCTGAGGGTGCGTGCTGGTTAGGGACTGGCGGGCGAACACAGAGAGATAGATAGGAGAGTGAAGGTGCGCGGTTCGAGGCAGAAGAAGCGCGAATACGCCAACTCGATGCCTTCAAGGCGCCAACTGGTGGATGCGATAGTGAAAAAACGACAGAGCTCGGTAATCCCCTCGTTTTTAGCACTATTGCACAAATGTAGCCATCTTCTTGAACCGCAACGACAAACAGGACGAGAACCGTGATCCTTCGTCGATCCCCATGGCGACGGCTGTCCGCGTGAAGATCGGCGACACAGTCGAGTTCGCGGCGCCGAGTGCCAGCAGCTCATTCACGCGAGGACGCGTCATGGACGTCGATCCCGCCGCGCCAGAGCTCTGCACTCTGCAGCTCTCTCCGTACGAACCACTACAGACTGTCAACCTCTCGCAGTGCGCGCACAAGGTGCAGGAAGCGCTCGTGCCTTTCGCGGCGATTGCTGTGTTGGTGACGCAGCGAAATGACGCGTTCTCTTGGACAGGTCGTGTACGTTGTCGGCGACATCTCGCAGCTGACGCCTCGAATGGCGGGTTGGCAGATCGAGATCGCAAACGACGCTCAGAGTGAGGAGCCAGCTGCGATCAAGCGCGTCGACTTAGACATCAACTGCGCGCTCGTGGCGTTCGAGAGCGGGAAGAAGGAGTGGCTCGACCTAACGCTCTCGGCGTTCAAGGTGGTGGTCGCGGCGCAGCCAGTTTCAGCCAGTACAGGTGATGATGAAGCAGCGGAAGGTGGAGAAGATCGACAGGAACGCACTACAAGCCGAGCGAGTTGCGATGTTGTGGCGGGGTCCAACTCCGAAAGCGAGCGTTCGCGCAACGAAGCCAGCATCCCAAACAACGATCTCCCTGCAAGCCAGGAACCGAACAGCATCACGCCACACCAGCACGATCCAGAAGCGAGCCTGACTGCGAGGGGTCCTCGCAGTGCCAACTTGGCGATCGCTTCGGAGGATCCAGTCAAGATGTCATCGGTGGCACCCCCAACGACGGATGTCACTGGCTTCGACTGGTACATGGAAGGTGGGCACGTCGAGCTGTGCGACTCCAGCGGCACTTTTCTCGAAGGCGCGATTCTCTGTTCGAAAACGGACACACACGTGCAGCTCTACAACGAAACGCGCCAGTTCTTTGAGATCCTCATGCGGTATCAGTCGTTCAAGGTCGTGGTTCACGGGCTGCTGAGTCTCAAGCGAATCCCGATGGGACAGACGCTCGAGGTGTACTCGGCGATGACAGGTAGCTTCTATCTCGGCACTGTGATCAAGACAGCAGAAGTGAGCAAACTGACTCCAGTTCGAAACGGCGTCGGCGCCGTCGAGTGGCTGGACCTTTCAACGCAGACGTTCAAGCTCGTGTTTCTGAGCGATCGATATTCTGAAGATGAGTATGTCATGGAGCTCGACTCGCCAGTCAGGATCTCCGGCTCACCTACGAACCGGCATTTCCTGCACGGACAGCACCGCCACCATCGTGTCGCGACCGCATTGGTAGCGCCTACGCTCGCTGTTGGACAACGGATCGAGATCTACGAGAACACGTCACGGCTGTTCGTGAAATTCAAAGTGACAGCAGTGCGAGACGATGTCGACCCGATCGAGTACGAGTTCGCCTCCCAGCCTCCGCTTGCGAGCTCCTCAACCGGCGAGCGGACTTGTAGATCCAGCCTCACGAACCTTCGCTGCCGGATCCCGCTGCAACCAGCTATGTGGAACGAGTATCGCAGCCTTCTCCCAGGACACCGAGTCGACGTCTATGATAAAGCAGCCAAGTCGGTTCTGATGGGCAAGATCCTGGATGTCGGCTCACATGAGAGCAGCGGCCACTCAATGCTCGTCCGCTTCAAGGATGGCAAGAAAAGCTGGGTCTACTCCCACGACGTCAAAGTAAAGCTGCGGCTGAGCGGCGACCCACTCGACGCTCGCAAACCAATGGATGAATCACACCACAGCCCTCCACACACTCGATCCGCAAGTAAAATCAATGGACGTGCAGATCCGGATCCTGCACAAGACGACAACACGATGTGTGAACGGCCGCCGCAGCCAGCGTCTCCACATTATCTTGCTGAGGCAAATCCCGATGGCGCATCTGTGAAACCCCACCTTTCGCGGCACTTCAGCGACGCCGCAAGTCTGAGATCTCTGCATCCCGACCATTCTACCGAAGCGCCTCACTTGATCCACAGCGCATCGGCCAGTGATATCCACGCGTCCCGCTCAATCGAGATCGATGCTGTACTGATGGTGCAGACGATTCCCTCGATCGTGCAGCCGCTCGATTTCAGTAGCCTGCGGAAACTCGGGTCTGCGGTGAACATCTCAGCGGCAAACTCCGAACCCATGCGTAGCTCTAATGCCGAGCACGCAGCCAAGGTGTCTGGCTCAAGAATCCATAGCTCATCGTCATCAAAGCGCTCCACGAAAGATGAGTCCGCACCGACGAGCAGTAGGGAAGGCATGCCTTTCAGCGTCGACGACGTGTGGCGAGAGGATCATGATCCCGGCACTGGTGCGCTCGAGTACGTGAATATCGCCTCGGGGACTCGGCAGTCGCAGCTTCCAGAGTGGCTCGAGCGTCGAGATCCGTCGACAGGGAAGCTCTTCGCGATTCACACACCCACAAGCACACTCTACTCGCTGCCGTCCTCGGCGCCGGATACTTCGTCGCTACATCCACTTCCATCAGTGGCGATCTCCTCCAGTCAAGCGGACTCGTCCACTCCAGCATCTGGCCTCGCGTCGCTCTCAACAGCAGCAGTGGACCCGGCAAGCAGCAGTCGCGTGGTGGTGCCCGTCGGCGCGATCGAAGCCGTCCGGGTCTACAACATGCTGAGCAGCCAAGACACCACAGTTTAGTACCGATCCGTAGGCGCTCCTCAGAAAGTCACTTCACTTTCTTCCGATCCAAAACCTACAACGCTCATGACCGGCGGACTGCTGCTGCGCGGCAGGCGCGCGCTCGTCGTCGGGCTGCTGAACAAACACTCGCTGGCCGCGAGCGTCACGAGCGCGCTGCTCTCGCACGGCGCGCGCGTCGTCGTGTCCTCCAAGAACGCGCTCTCGGCCGCGCAGCTGCGCGCGTGCGGCTTCCCGGAAGGAACCGTGGGCGACGATGACGCGCTGCTCGTGCGCGAGTGCGACGTCGCGAGCGACGCGAGCGTGGAGGAGCTCGTTGGCGCGTGCGCCGAGCGCTTCGGCGGCCAGCTGGACGTACTCGTGCACTCGGTGGCCTTCGCGCCGCGCGAGGCGTTTGCCGGCGGCGGCGGCATCCTCGCGACCTCCAAGGACGCCTGGCGCGAGGCCATGGACGTCAGCGCCTACAGCCTCGTGGCACTCACGCGTGCCGCGTACCCGCTACTCTCGAGTAATGTTGACGGCGGCCTCCCGCGCGACCGCAGCGTCATCGCGCTCTCGTACACCGGCGCCTCGAGGGTGAGCTGCTCCTGCTGCTCCTCCACCTGCTGCTGGGGGTGTGCACACTCGGTATGCTCTCTCACACGTCTCTGTAGGTGATGCCGAACTACAACGTCATGGGGCCAGCGAAGGCGGCGCTCGAAGCCACAGCGCGCCAGCTAGCGTTTGAGCTCGGCGCGGATGGCATCCGCGTCAACTGCCTCAGCCCCGGACCGATGAACACCGTGTCTGCGCGCGGCATCCCTGGCATCTCGGTGCGACCGCTGCTGTCGCGAAGGGTATCTGCGCAGTCGATGGCGGTAGTGCTGACGCTGCGAGGCTGCGTGGTCGCAGCGCATGCGCAAGTACTCGGAGGAGCACTCGCCGCTGCGTCGGAACGCGACTCCGACCGAAGTCGGGAACATGGCGGCGTTCCTGGCGAGCGAGATGTCGTCTGCGATCACGGGACAGACGATCTACGGTGCGGCAACGCGTTG
>JAASFS010000817.1:0-11826 GCA_023333865.1 Globisporangium perplexum | reverse complement strand
GCGCTGGGGATCGTACACGGGATATCCCCCCCCCCCACCCACCCACTCGTTCATCCATACGTCAGACCCGAAACAGTTTGAATCACTCGCTTCCTCTCTCTCTCTCTCTTTACACGCACGCACACGAACGCTCAGCAGAACCGACAACGCTAACAACGCTAGCAACCGAGAAACTGAGAAACCGAGCAACCCAGCAAGCGAACAACCGAGCGAACGAACGAGTATTGCCACAGACCATCTACCGCTCACCACTGGCGAGCGACCTCGCACAACGGCAGCAGCCTCACCCAGTAAGCAACACCGCAACGCTTGATCAGCAGCAACGCTCGCAAGTGCGTCGACACACACCACCGACCAACACTTAGCAGCCGTTGCCACCGGCGATCACGAGGCACGACGTACTCTCGAAGATGCCCATGATGTTCGTCGAGACGGACCAGAGGAACGCGAACGTGACGTAGAAGACCGTGATGGCACCGATGAGCTTGCTCGAGCCGCCCGTGCGCTTCAGCTCCTGCGTCTCCGCCTTCTGCTTCGGCAGCAAGATCAGGAACAGCCACGACACAGCCGTCATGCCGTACATGAGGATGATCGACTCCGTGATGTCCATGCGGATCGAGTGGTCGTCGTTCTGGATGCGCTGGTTCGTCATGTTCCAGCCCTTGTCCACGATCTTCGTCAGCGTCGCCGCGAACGGAGACGACAGGTTCGACACCGCAACAGAGAAGATCTGTTCTTCACGCGCACTCCCGAGAGCACGCTCAATGCACTCTATCTATTATGCCTCGCGCCTGTGCTTCGGCGGTCTCATCGAGCAACACCGGCGCTCACTCCACGAGAACAAGTCTCGCCCACTCTCGTTCTGACGATGGAGAGCCCCCCGTCTAGACCGTGTCTGGCAACAGATACCGCTTGCCGACCTTGTTGTTGTACGCGATCACCTGCGCGCGCACCTTGCGCTTCTCCATGAGCTTGTGGCGCGTGCCGGCGAAGATGACGGCGTTCGGATCCTCCGGGATCAGGTCCGTGAACACGCCGTACTTCTCCGTCAGCTTGCGGATCTTCTTGAGGAACTTCTCTTCGATCGCCACGCCCGCTGCGTCCGCCTCCTCGAGCACCACGAGTGCGCGGCGCATCTGCCGCTTGCGAGCGTACAGGTCCACGAGCAGTCCGTACACCACAGCATCCGTCTCGATCTCGCCGTCCGCCTGCTTACGCTTGATCGTCTCCAGCAAGGTCTCTGCCTGCGCCGTACGCTTCGCACGAACGTACATGTGCATGAGCACACGGTACGTGTACTTGTCCGCCTCGACGTCGTACTTGGCGAACGTCTCGTTCACGAACGTCTCGGCAGATCGCAGACGCAGCGCGTTCGCGTACACGTTGAGCATCGAGTTGAGCGTCACGCGCGACGGACGCATCCCCTTCTCCTCGGTCATCTCGTAGAACCACTTCTCGGCGCGCGCGATGTTGCGCGTCTGGAACACGCCAAAGTTGCTCAGGTCCATCGGCTTGAGCTCGAAGTCGCCCGTCTCCTCCCCGCCGCTTGAGGAGGCGAGACCGAAGTACTCGGTGTCGCTCACCACGAGCTGGTCCTGCTGGCGGATCTTCTCCACTTGCTCCAGCTCCTTCGCACTCAGCGCACCGCCCAGGCTCTCGCCTTCCGCCTCCTCATCGAACTCGTCACCTTCGTCGTCCTCCTCCTCCTCATCGTCGTCGTCCTCGAACGCACCGTCGTAGTTCAGGTTCGCGAACGACGACACCTCCTTGCCCGGCCGCGTGAGGTCGATCTCGTTGCCTTCGTCATCGAACTCGAGCGGGCGCTGGTAGATCTCCTCGGGAGTCGGCACCGGCGCGGCGTTGCGCGGCGCCTTGCGCACGACGCTCATCACCTGCGCGCGCGCGTACACGTTCAGGAGCGTGTTGTACGTGAACTCGTCCATCGGCACCTGGTGCTTCTGCATGTGGCGCATGATCTGCTCCGCCTGGAGGAAGTCACCCTGCTTCGCGCAAGCGTGGAGCACCGTGTTGTACGTGTACAGGTCCGGGATGTAGTCGTACAGCTCCTGCATCTCGTTGTAGAACTCCACCGCCTTGTGCGCGTAGTAGTGCGACTTGGCGCACGCGTTGATGAGCGAGTTGAACGTCACCTGCGTCGGCGTGAGCCCGCTCTCGAGCAGATCCTCGAGCAGGTTCAGCGCGCGCTCCACGCGGCCGATCTTGGCGAAGCCGTGGATGAGACACGAGAACGCCACCACGTCCGGCTCGGTGATGTGCGAGCGCATGAGGTGGAACGTCTCGAACGCCTTGTCGATGTCATTCTCCGCGATCGCCGCGTTCATGAGCACCGTGAACGACGCCTTGTCGGGGACGAGCCCCGCCACCTGCATCTTCTCCATGATGTTGTACGCCCACTGCACCTTGCCCGCCTTGGCGCAGACATTCATGACGGCGTTGTACGTCGCCACGTCCGGGAGCACGCCCTTCTCCTTCATGCGGCCGAGCGTGCGCACCGCCGTGGCCGCCTGCTTCGAGTCCACGAGCGCGCAGATGTAGTACATGTACGAGTGCGCGTCCGGCGCGACCGCGTGCGGCACGCCGTCCAGCTCCGCGGCGAGCGCCACGTCCGTGCTCGCCTCGGAGGTCGGGAACATGGTCGGCGCGGCCGTGGCCGCCGTCGCGTTCTTCTCCATGCGCGTCAACAGCGCGTTCGCCTCCTTGTGCATGCCCTTGACCGCGTACACCTTGAGCAAGAAGTTGTAGTCGTCCACGCCGAGCTGCGTGGACGCGTCACCCGCGTCCGCCTCGCCCGCGTCCACCTGCGCGAGCACGTCGCGGTCGCCGCGCGCCAGCGCGTTGAGTTTGTCGAGCGCGTCGCGCTCGTCCAGGTCCAGCAACGTGGGCTCCGGCTCATACACGTAGTCGCCCTCGGCACCCAGGTTCGTGAGGTACTCGAAGGCGGCGTCGAGCTCGCGGTGCAGCTCCTCGTCCTCCTCGAGCTCGTCCCAGACGCGCTCGTTGCGCACGCTGGCGCGCTCCGCTGCCTTGAGGTCGCGCGCGGCCTCGAGGTGCGTGCGGTGCGGCGCAGCGTCGCGCTTGAGCTTCTGCTTGGTGGCCAGCGGCTTGGCGCGCCACGTCTGCACGCCCTTGGCCGCGAACGCCGACGCACCGCCCTTGCGCTTGAGCAGCGCGCGCGAGCTCGAGATGCCTGCGCGGCTGCCCGCGAGTGTCGGCAGTGTGCTCGCCGCCGGCGCCACTGTCGTTGGCAGCAGCAGCAGCTGCTGCGCGCGGGTGCGGGCGCGGCGCGCCGCCGGGGCCGCGAGCTGCAGGAGGAGCGCCATGCTGGTGTTGCTGATCCGATGATGTGTGGGTGGTCACGAGCGGATCGAGGGAGTACTGCACCTCCTCGTATTCATCACTATCACTCGAGGAGCAAAAATCCAATAATTCACAAATTGTTTTTAGAATTTTTGCTCCTCGAGCGCTTTCTGGACTATTCCCCCTCAGTAGGTCCCGAGCAGGACTTCATGATGGACGAGGTGACGCTCGACGGCGCCGCCGAGTCCTCCTCCTCCTCCTCGACCACGCGGCTGCGGCGCCGCTCCTTCTACGAGAACATGGAGACGGAGTCCTCGGCCTTCGCGCCGCCCGACAGCACGCAGGCGTCCGGAGACGCTGCCGCCGTCGCCGCCACCACCTCCCCCCGCACCGTCACCGCCAGCAGCAGCAGCAGTAGCAGCGGCAGCAGCGTGCTGCCCGCGGCCGACGACGACTCGAACGTGGCACCGCCGCCCGCGAGTCCGAGAACCGCTGCCGCCAGCAGCAGCAGCAGCAGTAGCAGCGGCTCCGGCGCCGGCCACGGCTACCGCGGCGGCGTGGCAGGCGCGCTCGCGCAGTGGCTGCTCGCCAGCGTGCTGACGCTGCTCTACCGGCTGCAGCGCTGGCTGCGCATGCGCCTGCGGCTGCACGAGCGCGCGCCGTTCCGCTTCGTGCGCATGCTGCGCGAGCGCAGCGCGGCGGCCGCGGCTGTGAAGCACTGGGCGTACCCGACGCACTGGCTCACGCTCGGCTGCGCCACGCTCGTGGCGGCGCAGGTCGTGGTCTACTGGCACTTCCAACTCGAGTTCTTCGACCTGCGCGTGAAGGAGTGCGTGTTCCACGAGCAGCTCATGCCGGCGGCGCACGTGGCGGGCGTCGCGCGCGCGGGCTCGGCCGGCGCCGCCACGCGCTACCTCGAGCGGCGTTTCGAGCAGCTGCACGACCACGCCGGCCGCGTGCCGAAGCACAAGCCGCGGTCGCCCTGGACGTGTGTCGCGCTCGTCGCCGCGGACGACGACGCACGCGCGCGCGCCGCGGCCGCCGACCTGGCGCTGCTGCTGCCGCGCCACCGCGTGCTCGAGCCGGCGGCCGCGGGCGCCGTGGCGAGCCGCCTGCAGCTCGTCGTGGGCGGCACGCCGGTCGCGCGCGCGCCGCACGCGGGCGTCGTCGGCGCGCTCTTCCCGCTCAGCGCGTTCCGGGACGCGCTCTTCCCGCAGAGCTTCCCGGACCTCGTGCTCGTGAAGACCGAGTTCGCGCTCAAGCGCATGCTCAAGCACCGCCAGGCGCGGCAGGACGAGCAGCTCCACAGCGCCGTCGCGGACGCCGACGACAGCGACGCCGCGCGCCACAAGCTCGCGAGCTCGCAGTTCGGCATCTTCCTCACGAAGGCGACCGTGCCGGACATCTACCAGCGCCGCGTGCCGAAGAACTGGGACGCGTTCCTGCACGTCGTCGTCGGGTCGGCGCAGGACGAGAAGGAGCAGTTCACCAAGGAGCTGCTAGCGACGTGGCTGCAGCACCCGGAGTGGCCGACGCTGCACGTGCGCTTCCCGCGCGCGCTCGAGCTCTGCGGCTCGTTCGTGCGCTACGCGAGCAGCCTCCAGAGCAGCCGCCGCCGCGAAGCCGACGGCGGCGACGACATGGGCGGCGACGACGAGAGCGTGGAGCAGGTGCCGGCGAACGTCGACATCTCCTGCACCGAGGCGGACAACAGCCGCCGCGCGGTCGTGGAGCTCAAGAACCGGATCGGCATGCACCTGTTCCCGACGCCGCCCGAGACGGAGGAGTACGAGGACGTGGCGCTTGAGAGCCTCGCGGTCGGCGCGATGGTGATCACGTACGACACGCCCGTGATGCAGGAGTGGGTGCCGGACGCGTGCGGCCTCCGGGTCGGCTCGATCTCGCTCGCGTCGCCGCGCGCCGAGTCAGAGTCCGACGCCGGCGCGCTCGCGCTGCCGGTGGTGCGCGTGACCGCGAGCGAGATCGAGCGCGCGGTCGCGGGGTTCGTGGCGCTCGACCGGGTGAACCGTGTCGCCATGGGCCGCGCGGCGCGCGTGCAGTTCCTGCGGCTGCGCACGCACTACCTGTCGGCGATGGCGGCGCTCGACGCCGCCGTGTGCGACGACGACACGGACGACGCGGTCGAAGTGCGGAGCGACCTGGGCCACCGGAGCCGCACGAAGGTGGAGATGGAGACGCTCCGCGTGTTCCTCTACTAGAAGCTGCTCGAGGGCTCCGTGGTGCTGGCGTGGGACGCGGCAGCGCGTGGGCAACTGGCGGGTGTGACGCTGCGTACAGTCCGGCAGAAGCGAAGTCTCCGTCAGGTGCACGAGGCGACGAGATGACGTACTGGCTTCGGTTCCTGCGCGCGCGGAAGCTCCGGCCGAACGAAGTGCAGGCGAAGATCGTGATGATCACGGGGCCGCGCTCGAAGCGCGCGTTCGAGCTCATCCCGGTGCGCGACCCGGAGATCTACCCGCTGTTGCTCTGCGTCTCGGCGGGCTTCGCGATGCTGGCGGCCTACAACGTGCGCAACCTGACGCAGAACCCGGACGTGAACCTCAGCAAGAAGCGGCGCAAGACGCAGACGCTCGAGCGGTACGACCCAGAGGATGGGCGAGCGTTCGTGCAGCACCGCGCGCGGCTCGCGACGCTGCGGCCGAACCCGGTGAACACCGACAAGTCCTTCGGCGCGTTCGACGACGTCCACTACGGCGGTGCCGCGCCGGTCGGAGGAGACTGAGGAACTGCCTGCCGCGAACGCGCTATCGAGTGAGCGCGCGTCTTGATGTGTGTCGTGGCTGCCGTGGAATGAACGTGCTCTGCTCGTGCAGCGAGTGCGAGAGTGCTTCGTTGGTGTCGTCCCGACCGTGTTGGTTGGTGGGTGATTGCGTGCATCGGCAGGTGGCAGCAGCAACGGAAGAGCGTGCAGGAGGTGTCATGTAGAACGAGGCGCCGAGGCGCTTGAGGCGGACACGACCGCAGAACACGATGCGGCCACTCGAGACGCTCGTGTTGAGGCGATCGCGCACGGCGCTAGCGACGCCGCCGCACACGAACGCCCGGCTCATCGCACGAGTCGGAGTCTCTCGCCGTCTCACGCTCTCGCCAGTCTCCCTTGCCTCTCGCTCATACGTCGTTCACCAGGATCTCGGCGCCGTCCTGCAGCACAAAGCGTCAGCGGATCACTCGGATCTCCCGGCGCCTCCGCCTCCGCACCTGGAGTCCGTAGTACCCGAGCTCCGCGTTGTCGTCGTCGAGCGGACACGGCAGACTCTGGGACCCTCCCACACCCGCAGACGCACACGATGAGCGCCAGTGTCAGCCACACACACGCGCACGGCCTCCGACGTGTCCGACGCCGTCGACGCACCCGCGAGTCCGGTCGGAACGACAGCACCTGCGACGGCGCGTCGACGCCGAACTTCTTCTCCACGAGCACCTTGAGCTGCGCGACCTTCATCTTCTCCGGGACCTTCTTCACGAGTGGCTCGAACGACGTCGCTTGCATCGACATGGGCACGAGCTTCACCTGGACTAGGCTCGCCGCCAGCGTCGCGGGACCCGCCGACCGCGCGGCCGCCCCGCCGTAGCCGACGTGCACGTCCGGGTAGAGCTGGCGCAGGCGCGCGAAGCGCGGGTGGCTCGCCAGCACGCGAGCGATGTCCTCCGCGGCGTCTCCGACTGCCGCGACCTCGTGCAGGATGCGCTTCAGGTACAGCTGCTCGGCGTCCTGGCGCTCCTTGGCGCGCACGATGCTGCCGTTGACCGCCGAGACGCGCTCCGTGCGCGCGACGACGAGCATGCGCACTTCGCCCGCCCCCATCTGCGCCACGAGCGGGTTCCGCGTGAAGCGCAGCGCGTCGAGCTCCGGGAACCGGTTGAGCGCGTCGATCGACGTCCAGGACGCGATCGCGTTGTCGCTGAGCGAGAGCGCGCGCAGCTGCTGGAACGCCGGCGCGGCGGCGTCCGCGTCTGGCGCCACGAGCGTCGCGATCTCGTTGGCGTTCACCACGAGCTGCTTGAGGTTCGGGAGCCGCGCGCCGACCGCGCCGAGTAGCGCACCCCAGCTGCGCAGGCGGTTCTGGCTCAGGTCCAGCACCTCGAGCGTCGTCATCCACGGCCGCGGTGTATGCTGCACGAGCGCGTCCAGGTCCGCGTCCTCCAGCTCGTTCTCGACCAGGTGGAGCTCGACGACCTGCGGGAAGTGGCGGTCGAGCAGCCGGCACACGAGCGCCCACGTCGCGAGCGTCTGGTTGAGCACGAGCGTCTTGACGCGCGGGAAGACGAAGTCTCCGCCATCGTCATCATCGCCGTCGTCAAGCTGCAGGCGGTTGCCGCTCAGGATGAGCGTCTCGAGCGCCGGCAGCTCGCGCACGACGCGGAAGATCTGCGTCCAGGACGCGAAGAGGTTGAAGGAGAGGTCGAGCTCGCTGAGCAGCGGCGTGCGCGCGCGCAGCTCGCCCACGCGCGCGAAGCCCGGCGCCGCGAGCTGGCAGCGCGCGAGCGCGATCTTCTCGACGGTCGCGAGCGTCTGTCGGCTACGCAGCTTCTCCACGCCCACGAGTTCGATGGGCTTGTGGCTGCCGAGCGTCGTGCCGACCTCTCCGGCGGTCACCACGTCCAGCGCGGCGGGCGGCAGCACCGCCGCCGCCGATGACGCACCCGCGCCGTAGCGCTCCTGCAGCCGCTGCACGAGGTCGCTCGGGCGCTTGACGCGCAGCTTGCTCGCCTTCACGAACGAGCACTTGAAGGCTCCGCCGCGACCCGCGGGTCCGGCGAAGTGTGTCACGCGCTCGCCCGAGGGCAGCAGCACGCTGCCGTCGTTGCGACCGCGACCCCACGCGTCCCACTCGATGCCTGTCAGGCGATGATGCGTCAACGCGTGCTTATGCATACAAACGCCGAGATACACTGCGCGCCTCCCCACCGTAGTAGAGCGCCACCGGGTCCTTGGACGTCGCCACCGCCCCCACGTAGCGCACGGTGCCGCGCGCGCCGCCGGCGTCGTCCTCCTCGAAGCGCTCGCCGACGCTCAGCATGTTCCTGGTAGTGAAGAAATGGCGGAACGATCTTGTGGTGAGGGTTTGACTCGTTTACTTGGGTTTTCTATGCACGAGTCGAGCGGCTCACGCCGTCTTCACGCCTTGAAGCTGGCTGAGCTCGTCGTCGTCACTCCCCAATCTCGCCGCTAGCGTAGCTCCTGCGATGGCGAAGAAGAAGGCGGCCGTGTACGTGGCAGCCACGCGGCAGCACGTGGGCAAGACGAGCACGTGCCTCGGGCTGCTGCAGGGGCTCACGAGCCGGCTCGAGCACATCGGCTTCCTCAAGCCCGTGGGCCAGCAGAGCGTGCTCGTGGACGGCGGCGCGCTGCGCGTCGACAAGGACGTGGCCGTGGCCAAGGAGATCTTCAACCTGAGCCGCTGCCACTACCAGGATATGTCGCCCGTGGTCATCCCGCCGGGTTACACGCGCGACTTCCTCGACGGCAAGATCACGCTCGAGTCGCAGCTGCGCAAGATCCACCAGAGCTTCGAGACGATCACGGCGGCGAACGACGTGCGTTGCTCGCCGCGGCTGCTGGCGCTGCTGCTGTAGGTGACTGACTCGCTCGCTCTGCTGCGGCGCAGTACACGATCGTGGAGGGCACAGGGCACACGGGTGTGGGCTCGATCGTGGACGTGAACAACGCGCGCGTAGCCGCCGAGCTCGGCATCGACATGGTGCTGATCGCGAACGGCGGCATCGGCTCGGCGTTCGACGACCTGGCACTCAACTACGCGCTCTGCCGGCACCACGGCGTAAAGGTGCGCGGTGTGATCCTGAACAAGGTGCGGCCGGACAAGGTGGCCATGGTCGCCGAGTACTTCCCCAAGGCGCTCAAGCAGTGGGACATGCCGCTCATCGGCGTCGTGCCCAACCTGCCGTCGCTCGCGAACCAGAGCATGCTCGACTTCGAAGGGCTCTTCAAGACGCGGTTGCTCTCGGCGCCGGCGCGGCGCTTTCAGCAGTACACCAAGACGTCGCTCGTCACGTCGGGGCTGCGGCGCTTCCTCGTCAAGCTTTCGTCCAACAAGTTCAACGACACGCTCTTCGTCACGCACGCGTCGCGCAACGACATCATCCTTGGCTTCATTTCGCACTCGCACAACTACGAGCTGCGCACGGGCGAGCCGTACAACGGCGGGCTCATCCTCACGGGCGTACCCCCGGTCGACCAGCCGCAGGACTACATCATGGAGATCATCGAGCGCTCGAGCGCGCCGATCCTCTACGCGCCGGTCACGACGTTTGAGGCCATGGAGAAGATCACGCGCTTCACGGGTGCGTCCCGTGCGGCGGTCTTGCGGTCTCGCGGTCTCGCAGACACGTCGTGGCGACTGACGCGCTCTCTCTCGCTCCCATGACTGACACGCAGCCAAGTTCGACCCGACGGACCGGCAGAAGGTCATGGCGTGCGCCGAGCACTACGCCAAGCACATCGACTTCGACCGCCTGCTCGATAGATGAGCTGTGCGACCGAGCCGGTCGGTCAGTCGGTCGGCCGCTCCAGTCGGCCGCTCCAGCCAAGGAACCAACGCCAAGGTGTTGAGCGATTGATATTGATCGATCGTGCATCTTCACAATGTTGCTGTTTTTTTGAAAAGTCTCAACCGCCCACTACCCTAGCGACAAAACCGAGGGAGACACCTCCTGGTTGGCTGTGTGCACTTCGCCGATCGCTGTCCTCGCCCTCGATGCTGCTGCAGCGCTTGGCGCGGCGCGCGGGTGCCCGCCTCAGCGCCCCGCCCGCCGTCACTGCCGCCTCCAGGACTGCGCCGCTGCTCTGCCGCCACTGGAGCTCCGCGGCGCCACCCAGCGGCGCTCCCCCCGCAGTCGACAGGCGGCCGCGCCGGACGGCGGGAGCGCGCTGGAGCGTGCACCATGAGGTGGTGACGCTGCAGCGCAGCCTGCCGGAGGTGTTCGCGCGCCTGCGGGAGGAGCAGCAACTGCGCGGCGGTGGCGGCAGTAAATCGGTGCCACTGCGGCAGGCGGTGGACACGTTCTACTTCCACTGCGCGCAGCAACTGCGCGCGCTCGACGACGCCTTCCAGCACGAGGTGCTGCGCTACTTCCACGAGGAGCTCTTCCGCGCGGACGCCGGCGCGCGCTTCGTGCTAGGCGAGACGCTCAACGAGGCGGTGTTCGGCGCCGTCATCAAGCTGCACCTCGGCCGCGGCGACGCGCGCGCCGCCTGGGGGGTCGTCGACCGCCTGCACGCGCTTGCGGACGCCAAGCTGCACTTCCGCACGATCGGCCCGATCCTCGAGCACGAGTGCCGCGGCGGCAACTTCCTCGACGCCTACGCGCGCTGGCAGCAGCTCAAGGGCGACGGCGTGAGCTGGACGGACGCCATGGAGGACGCGCTCGTGCAGATGGTCGTCGCCTGCCGCGCAGCGCACCACGAGCGCCGGGAGACCTCGCCGCCGCAGTTCCACGCGCAGATGACGGCGCTGCTCGGCGACCTGCGCATGGCGTGCAAGGAGGTCTCTAGCGCGAACGCGCAGCGGCTGCGCCAGGCGTTCCGCGACGCCGGCTACGCTACGAAGACGGCACCGAGCGACCACGCGATGTGCCCCGGGTGCCCCGCGTGCGGCCTGGCGCTCGCCAAGCTCGACGTGTCGGTACCCGAGCGCGCGCAGCTGCTACTGGCGATCGAATCGCGCGAGGCCAAGGCGACGAAGGACAGCACGACGGCCAAGGAGCTGCTGGCGCCGTTCAAGACGTGGCTGCTCGCCAAGCACGCGCAGACGGCGGCGGGCAAGCTGCACTTCGTGCTCGACGGGCCCAACATCGCGTACATCAACCAGAACTTCGACGCCGGCAGCTGCCGCCTCGACCACATCGACGCCGTGGCCGCCATGCTGCGCGCAGACGGCCACCAGGTGTCCATCACGATGCCGTTCTCGTACCTGGCGGACCGCATCGTGCTGCGCATCCGCACGAAGAAAACCAAGCAGGCGCAGCGGCAGGGCAAGTTCACGACGCGGCACCGCACGGCGGCGGAGAAGGCGCTGATCGACAAGTGGCAGCGGAACGGGATGCTCTTCAGCTGCCGCACGGACTGCATCTCGGACGACCTCTTCTGGCTCTACGCGAGCGTGCTGCTCGGGAAGGAGGGGCGAGTGGTGACGAACGACCAGGGCCGCGACCACGTCTTCGCGCTGCTCACGAGTGACGTGTCCAAGGCAGCGGCGTCGTCCAAGGGCCGCAAGACGAAGAAGGCGAGCGCCGGTGCTGCTGCGAGCGCGACACCTCAGACACCGTCACCGTCATCGCCGCCGCCGCCGGAGATCTCCATGGACCTCATCGAGCGCTGGCGAGAGCTCTCGATCGTGAACATCGAGATCCAGCACGAGGAGGTCCACCCGGACGCGCCGCGGACGATCGACGAGAAGATCCCGATCGAGGAGATCCGCTTGCTGCACCCGCTGCCGTTCTCGCGCGTGCCGCAGGTGACTGCGCCGG
>JAASFS010000816.1:0-11827 GCA_023333865.1 Globisporangium perplexum | reverse complement strand
TACCGAACGTCGTCGTTGACACTGCTGTTCTCCATCGCGCTCTTCGCGCAAGTGCTCACCATCGCCGTCTCCACCACACCCGAGGCAGTCTCCACCCTACGCCGCGAGCTCCCCGTCGAGACCGTCTCACCTCCTTCGGACGCCGACAGTGACACATCGACATCCACGTCGACTCCGACCTCAAACTTGACGCTGAACGCGATCCCAGCACCGGCTTCTACTCCGACTTTGGCACAAGCGAACGCCACGGACACCTCGCGCGACGTCGGACTCGACCAATTCTCTGGCGTCATCACCTGCTCGGCGATGAATTCCCAAAGATGGGACGACTTCGTCTTCGCGTGTGAGCGAGACGAGCGTGTGCGCGGCAATGCGCTCGTCTTCTTTCGTCGCGACGACAGCTACGTGCTCGAGTGCGGATGTCGCAACGGGCTCGACTCCTATCCCGTGTGGGACTCGCGATGGCTGGGAGTAGTAAGCGCCAGCAAAGTGGTGACCTGCTACGGACGCAAGGGCGTGGGCAATGCAGGTGTGGGTATCACCTGGTGGATATCCATCCTGAGTAGGGTCAAGCCCATCTATTGCTACGACCATTTCAAGTGTGACACGAGGTTTACTAAGGAGTGCAACTTCACAGACACCATGTGAGCACTGAGCAGGCATTAGTGTCCGTAGCAGCATCCACTGAAGTTTGAGAACGAGAAAGTGAACGAGGTACTTGTTAGCTCAATCCCTAATGAACCCACGACGCTATTTGATCCCTTAGCGTCGATGTTTCTGAGAGAGGAGAACGAAAGTGTCACGACACCCGACCGCAGGCAACTGACATCTGCATTGGAATGCATCAAGAGTGTGCTGATGCTGCCACCGATCGTCCGTGCGATGTATGTCACATCTTGGTTGCGAGCTGTTCGTGTGAGCAGGTTCGGATTCGAATGCTGGACTCACACTTGTGGGAGAGGCAGACGCTCGATCCGCCGAGCTCACGATTGAAGAGTGCGTCCCAGCTAGGCTGTGCCATTGACTCTGGAGACACACAGTGTCGGCTGCTGCAAGTTCCACGTGGTTCCGAGGCTCGCTGTGGTGTACTTGTGTCGCGACTCACAATACTTCCAGCACGATCTTCAGTGCTTGACGAGTGAAATCTCTGGATCTGCGAACTCCCAATTGGCGCAAGAGTGTTCGGTACATCCGGGTGTGTGCATCTCCGGTGTGGTCTGAAGCGACCGGCTTCTCATCTCGGGAGGTGGAGGCCCTTCATCACGCTTTTCACGCTGAACAACGGTGATGTGGCAAGACAATGAGAGCATCTTCACCTACTCGTCGATTTCTGTTTCGAATGACACTGTACCGGCGCCGAGCGGCAATGGAGTGAACCCCTCAAGACTCAACCGTGATGCCATCTGCACATGTCTGCACTCACAGTGCAGTGGTTCAGCGAGTTCGTGGGACAGCAAATGGTCGGTAGGGCGAGCAGGTGCGATCGACGCGTCATGACAGCTCCTCATCGCCCAGCTCGATAGTTCGCATCCAACTCGATCTCAACGTCGCAAAATCAACGAGCATCCGACATTTACACACCTGCTCCCACTCAGATGAGCACCGTCTCCGTGACGCCTGGGCTACTGCTCTCTGATGTGCCGTTCGCGTCGTTGCTGCTCGCGTTCCCCGCGCTGTCCAGACGCTGGCGCTTATACTCGTTGTACTTCTTCGAAGATCCCTTCACGAGTTCGGCAGGATACTTGCGCGCATTCTTGGCCATCTTGTCGTGCACTGCAGCTGAGAGGTCCACATTGCATCGATCTGCAGCAGGCGCACATGATGAGAGACGATACAATGGACAGCATACCGCACCGATCGGTAGCAGTCACAACCACTAACCAGCGAGTCGCACGAGGTAGAGCAGCACGTCGCTCATCTCTTCTCCTAAGTGTTCCTTCTCTTCTGGAGTCCAGTCTGCCGACATCGTTCACATTTCCAGACACATCAGCGCCAGAACTTTGCACCGACACTAGAAGTCGCACAGCACAGCTCAACACGCAAAACATACCAGCCACCGAGTTGTTGTCGCCCCTCCACTGGAAGAGCTCGCACAGCTCCCCAACTTCGCCAGTCAGCGCCAACACCAAGTTACGAGGCGTGTGGAACTGGAAACAACCCACACACAACCGCGCGCGTCAGCTGGTTGCGGTTCAAGCTTATCGAACGTGTACAGTGCCACGACACAGGATGGCGAACCTGGTTCCAGTCGCGCTCCTCCGCGAACTGCGCCATCTTCTGGCGAACCGCCTCCAACGTCGTCGTCGGCTCGAACTTTGTCGGCGCCGCGGTCGCAGCCTGCGCGCCAGCGTGCTCCCGCTGCGCATGCTCAACATCGTCATGATGGTGGTGTTGCTGGTGCGGATCCTTCGGGGTGTCAGGGAAGTCCGGTCCGATTGAGCCCTCGATCGCGCTCTCGAGCAACGATTCGTTCTCGTGCTCAGGTGCCGCGACCAGGAGGTCGTCGTGCGGGTGGGCTTGCTCGTGGGCCTGGACGTGCGCCACGGCTTCCACCTGTGCTTGGAGGAGCACCTCCGCGTGAGCGCGCGCGTGCGCTTCCGCCTGCGCACGCTCCTGCTGCGCCTGCACTTCGGCCTGCTCGCGCGCCTCCTCTGCTCGCGCCTGCTCCTGCGCCATCTGCAGCATCTCCCGAGCGTGCGCGAGCGCGTGCTGCTGCGCCTTCATGAGCACCTGCGCCTGCGCCTGGTCGAGCGCCTGCGCGTCCTCCTGCGCGGCCGCGTGCTCGTGCGCGTGCTTGTCCGCGATGTGCGCGTCCAGCTCCTCCATTTCGGCAGCTTGGTGGTGGTGATGGTGGTGCTGCTGCTCGGTCTCCTGCTGCTGGTGTCCGACAGACGCGTGATGCGTCGGCATCACCGCCGTCGCCGCCGCCGCTGACACTGGCGCTGGCGCGTCGCTCTCGAGCTCGTAGTCCGAATCGATGAGCCCGGGCAGGTTCTTGGCCGCGTCCGGGCCGATCGGGTGGTTGTGCTGGTCCTGCGTGCGCACCTTGACGCGGTACTCGGCGCCGAATTCGACCGCCGAAGCGTAGATGTGGAACGGACAGCCGATGTCGCGCGGCTTGTGGCGCTGGCGCCGGCCCTTGCCGCGCGACCGGAACTTGATGCCGTGCGTGCACTTGAACGTCTTGGAGAGGAACTCGGCGACGCTCTTGCGGTCGTGGCGACCTGCGGTCACGAGTGCCGCGTCAGCAGGCACTCAGCGGCGGGCGGAGCGCGCACACACACACATGCACACACACACACACACACACACACCTTTGGACACCGTGCGGTTGTACACCTCGAAGGTCAGCGACGAGCGCTTGCGGATCGGGTGGTGCTGCGCAATCGCGGCGCTCACGGCGGCGTCGAACGCCGCCCAGTCGTCGTAGAACTCCTCGAAGAGCGACGGTGCAGACGCGCCGCCGGTAGACGCGTGGCTGGCTGCGAGCGTCGCGTCGGCGTCGTCCTCCGTGAGCCCCGCGACAGGCACGTCGTCGCAGTCGTCGCTGTCGCTGCCGTCGCGCTTCATGGGCGAGCAAAGACGCAATCGATAGTGAATAAAAGAAGGTAATGTGTCCAACTAAGTGCGAATCGATGAAGTGATACCGTGAGTGAACATCTCGTGTAGCCACTTTGCCTGCCACGCACTTGGCAACTTGCCGCGCAGAGAGCAGAGCTGGCGAGCGATGCTGCTACAGCCCAATGCCAGCGCTCCCAGTAAGAGCTATGGCTCTACCTCTGCGCCATCGCGCGCTGCCAGCAAGGACACCGCTTCGGACGCCCCACCGACATTCATCCGCTTGATCCTCGACCGCTTCTTCTTCGCGCAGGCAGTTCGCGTGAACGCGGTGATGCAAACCCGCAACCTCCAAGTCGCGGATCTGCTGCCGGCGGAGCCTGAAGACGCAAGCGCCGTGTGCGCTGCGAGACTGCGTTCCCAGCTGTCCGAGCGCGGTCGCGGTCTCTGGAGCGCGATGATTCTGACGTATGGCGCGCCGCTCGCGCTGTGCGGCGTCGGGCAGCTCGTCGTGGCAGGCTACGCGGTGTTCGCGCCGGTGGTGCTGCACCAAGTTGTGCAAGGCTTCAGCGTGGAGACAACGGGGCAGCTGGATCGCGCGGCGCTGAGCGGCTGGTGCCTCGCGTTCTTCGGCGTCCGCGCGCTCAACGCGTTCGTGACGACGCAGGTGACGTTCAAGATCAACCAGATCTGGATGCGTCTCATCGCTGCGATCCGCAGCGTGGTATTCGCGAAAGCCATGCGCAAGCGCGTCCACCTGCAGCCGCACGAGAGCAGCAGTGGGAAGGACGCCTCCCCAGCACACAAGCAGGCGGTCGATGTCAGCAACCTCTTGAGCTCGGACGCGGACGACGTGGTGGTCGCGATCACAAAGGTGCACAGTCTCTGGATCCTGCCGCTTCAGATCGCGGTCGAGACGTTCCTGCTGTACTCGGTGCTGGACGTCGCAGCGTTCGCTGGCATCGCGGTGATCATCGTGTCGCTCTGGGGGAACTTCCTCATCTCGAAGCGGATGGCGAGCGCGTACCGCGAGTGGATGCGCGTGAAGGACCAGCGCATGCGCACGGTGCGCGAGATGTTCAACGCGATCCAGGTCGTCAAGTTCAACGCGTGGGAGGCGAGCTACGCGGACAAGCTCGCGAGTGAGCGAGCACGAGAGCTGCGGTATCTGGCGAGCTACGCGTACGCTGGAGCCACGAGCACGTTTGTGCTGTGGAGTTCGCCGCTGCTGGTGTCCACGGTCTCCTTCGCTGTATACGCTCTCGTCCTCGAGAAGTCGCTCACCGCCGCGAAGGTGTTCACTGCGATGGCGCTCTTCAACGCTCTTCGAAACCCGCTGCGCGATCTGCCTGCGACGATCCAGGTGTTCGTCCAGGCGCAGGTCTCCGCGTCTCGCGTCAGCGCGTACTTGAGAGCTCCGGAGTACGATGACAGCAACGTCGTTCGGGTCAGCGGCAAGGACGCTGCTGGAACAGCTCTCTGCGTCTCGGCGGGCGTGTTCTCTTGGTCGGTGCCGTCTGCGATCGAGACGCCGCAGTTCCAGTTGCAGGACATCAGCTTCTCTCTGGCGAGAGGCGACTTTGCAGTCATCCATGGCAGTGTCGGGTCTGGCAAGTCGTCGCTCTGCTCTGCACTCTTGGGCGAGATGCACAAGTCAAGTGGGCAAGTGGTCGTGAGTGGCAGGGTGGCGTACTACTCGCAGCAGCCGTGGATCCAGAACCTGTCGATCAAGGACAACATCCTCTTCGGCGAAGCATTCGACGCCGACCGGTACGACACAGTGCTGGAGGTATGCTGCCTGCTCGAGGATCTCGAACAGTTCCCTGCTGGTGACGAGACGGAGATCGGAGAGAAGGGCGTGAACCTCTCTGGCGGACAGAAGGCGCGAGTCGCTCTCGCGCGTGCCTGCTACGCCCGTGCCGACACGTACATTCTCGACTCACCGCTCGCTGCAGTGGACGCGGTCGTACAGAAGGCGATCTTCAGCCAGTGCTTGTGCGGGATGCTGGCGGACAAGACCGTAGTGCTCGTGACACACAATCCGGAGATCATCGCGTCTCCGTTCGTGACATATCGCATCGGACTGGCGAACGGCAGATTGGTCGAGAACGAGCGAGTTGCGAGTCCTCACGCTCGCAAGAACGCAGTGCAAGACACGTCCGGGAAGTCAGCGGGGGTGCAACGGCGACGAGGAGGGGGAACTGGAGGTGGCGGCGTGCTGATCTTGCAGGAGGAACGCCAGCACGGGAAGGTCTCGCTCGCGGTTTGGCGCCGCTATCTGACTGCCATTGGCGGCGCGCGTGCGCTGGCGCTCTTGCTCGCGTCACAGCTCCTGTGGCAGTTCTTCCAGATCGCGAGTGACTTCTGGCTGAGCCACTGGGCTGGCAGCGCGAGCGTCGAGGGCGTGGCTGCTCCTGGGACGAGCGCTGCCGCAAACAGACCGTTCATCAAGACGTACGCGTATCTCGCAGGCGCCGCCGCCACGATGGTGTTCATCCAAGGCGTGATCGTGATGACCATGGGGCTGCGAGCGTCCGGGTACTTGTTCGAGGCGATGACCGACGGGCTGCTGCACGCGCCGCTGCGGTTCTTCGACTCGAACCCGATCGGCCGCGTGATCAACCGCTACAGTGGAGATGTCACCGTGGTCGACAAGTCACTGCCGAAAGCCATCGCGGCGTGTCTGAGCTCGCTTTTCGCTGCCTTCTGCGCGCTCGGCGCCGCCGCCGCCGCGGTTCGCTGGTACTTCGGCATCCTCTTCGTCGTCCCGGTCGTGCTCGTGTACTTGCGCATCGCCCAGAGCTACACGCGCGCGTTCGCTAACGTGCTACGCATGCTCAAGGTGCTCATGTCCCCGATCTTTAGCCACGTCTCACAGAGCGAACAGGGTGTCGTGGTGCTGCGCGCGTTCGGGCGAGCGTACGTGGGTCGCGAAGTCCTCGTGAACCACCAGCTGCTGGACGTCGACAGCCTACTCTGGAACACGGAGATCGTGGTGCTCCAGTGGTTCGCGCTCCAGCTCCAGTTCCTCGGGATCGGGATCCTCACCGCTGTCGTCGGCTCCTTCTTCCTCTTCAGCAGCGCGCTGACGGCGTCTCCAGCGATTGTCGGATTCGCGTTCTCGTACGCGCTCAGCGTCGACGCGGCGCTCATGACGCTCACGAAGGCGTGGTCGGACGCACAGAACGACATGGTGAGCGTCGAGCGCGTGCTCGAGTACAGCGCGCTCGAACGCGAGGGCGACGCTGGGTCGCTGGTGGTCGTCGAGCCGCCTCCGCAGTGGCCGCAGAGCGGCGAGATCTCGTTCGAGTGCGTCGCGTTCAGCTACACGCCGGGCGGCTCGGTCGTACTCAAGGACGTCTCGTTCTCGGTCCAAGCGCGCGAGAAGATCGGGATCGTCGGTCGCACTGGCGCGGGCAAGTCGAGCCTCACGATGGCACTCTTCCGCATGAACGAGCTCGCGGGCGGACGCATCGTCGTCGACGGCGTGGACATCGCGACACTGCCGCTCGCGACGCTGCGCTCGCGCATGTCAATCATCCCGCAGGCCCCGGTGCTGCTCGAGGGCTCGCTGCGCGCCTTCCTCGACCCGTTCGGCGACTTTAGCGACAGCGAAATGTTGCGCGTGCTGCGTCACGTGGAGTTGCTCGACGTGCTCCAGACGCGCGCGACCACCGCGGTGGACGTGCTGGCGCTCGAGCTCCATGCGAACGGCGAGAGTTGGAGTGTGGGCGAGCGGCAGCTGCTGTGCATGGCGCGCGCGTTGCTGCGGCGCTCGGCGATCGTCGTCATGGATGAGGCCACCGCCGCGATGGACCACGCGACCGAGGCGAAGTTGTCGGCGATGGTGGCGCGCGAGCTGCGCGGCGTGACGCTGCTCACGATCGCGCACCGACTGGCGACTGTGCGTCGAGCAGACCGCATCCTTGTGCTGCACGACGGGCGGGCGGTGGAGTTCGGTAGCGCGGCGCAGCTGCTGGCACAGCATCCGGCGGGCGTCTTCGCGGCGCTCTTGAACAGCGCGAAGCAGATGTGACTGCTCGACATGGCTACACAGTCCTGTTAATTCCGAAGAGTTGAATATCGTAATTAAGTGGACAAGATTTTCGGAAGTAGTCGGATATCTTGCATATTGTATTCTCCCCCTTTTCATCAAGATCCAAACTCACAACAGAACGTATCGGTAGTAGCAACCATGGCAGGAGGCGACGACAAGAAGGCGGCGGCGGTGCCCGCGCTCAAGAAGCAGGCGAGCCAGGGGAACATCTCGGAGGAGATGGAGGACGACCTGGCCACGCTGCCGAACATGAAGATCGCGGAGCTCTACTTCGCGCTGCAGCACCAGCACGCGGTGGGCGGCGGCGCGGTGGACGCCGCGAGCCAGCAGGCGCTGCTCGCGCTCGTGCGCGAGAACAGCATGGCGCCGTTCTACAGCCGCGTGTGCGCCGAATTCGGCTGGACGGAGGACGCGGCGCTCGCGGCGCAGATGCAGGCGGCGAACGACGCGGAGGCGCTCGCGCTGGACGAGCGGCTCGCCGACGCCACGCAGAACCTTGGCGACATCGAGGTGCTCGAGGCGCTGCTGGCCAAGGCGCGCATGTTTTCGCGCGTGGGCGACAAGGCGAAGGCGCTCGAGGCCTTCCGCGTCGCCGGCGAGAAGCCGCAGAGCAGCAACCAGAAGATCCTCGTCGCGCTGCACATCATCCGCATCGGGCTCTTTTTCTCGGACCTCGCGCTCGTCGAGACGTACATCAAGAAGGCGACTGCGTGCGTGGCTGTTGCTACTGTGCAACTTGTTACAGCAGCTGTTGAGTTAGTGCTGACACACGCTCTTGGTTGGGCTGTTGTGACAGACTGATCGACGAAGGCGGCGACTGGGACCGCCGCAACCGCCTCAAAGTCTACGAGGGCTGCTACCTGCTCATGGCGCGGGACTTCAAGAAGGCGTCCAAGCTCTTCCAGGAGTCGGTCGCGACGTTCACGGCCACGGAGCTCATGTCGTACAGCTCGATGATCTTCTACTGCGTCGTCACGTGCGTGCTGAGCATGAGCCGCGTGGACCTGAAGAAGAAGATCGTGGACTCGCCCGAGATCCTCGCGGTCGTGAACGACATCCCGCACCTCGCGGACTTCCTCAACGGCCTCTACGAGTGCAACTACAAGCGCTTCTTCACGGCGATGGTCGAGCTGCAGCCGTACATCCTGCGCGACAAGTACCTCTCGACCCACGTGCGCTTCATGTACCGCGAGCTGCGCGTGCTGGCGTACGCGCAGTTCCTCGAGGCGTACCGCAGCGTGACGATCCAGTCGATGGCGTCGGCGTTCGGCGTGAGCGTCGAGTTCCTCGACACGGAACTCGCGCGCTTCATCGCCGCGGGCCGCCTCAACGCCAAGATCGACAAGGTCGCGGGGGTGATCGAGACGAACCGCCCGGACGCCAAGAACGCGCAGTACCAGGACGCGATCAAGAAGGGCGACCTGCTGCTCAACCGCATCCAGAAGCTCGCGCGCGTCATCAACGTGTAGCGTGCTCGGGCGGGCGTTCGCCTTCGCGAAGAACGCGCAAGATGCCGACAACAAAGAGATGCAGAGCACACAAGGATACAGCAGCAGCAGCGGCGTCCCGAGTTTGGGACGCTGATTGGTGCTGAGTGCTGGCGGCAGTGGCGCCGGAGATCGTGATCGGATCGCGGGAAGGTATGGAGAATGCAGTCTGGTTCATAAGCGGTGTGTGTGTGCGTGCGATCGATCTCCATGTTCTCTCGCGAGAGCTCTCTCGTCTCTCAGACCAGCAGCTGCTGCAGGATCTCGAGCTCCATCTTCATGGAGTCCTTCTTGCCGTAGCTGCGGATGATTGCGATCGCATCGTGGTGCGCGAAGTCTGCGACCATTCCCTCGAAGAGCGCTGCGAGCTCCTCGGCGTCGACTTCGTGGCGAGTCTGCTGGCTCTGCTTGTACCTGGCGACGCGGCTGAGGAACGCGGACTTGTCGAGCTGGCTGCGAATCTTGCGCAGCGCCACAAGCTTGTCGGAGCGCGGGAACTTGCTCAGGTGCGCCTCCATGTAGTTCGCGCTGTACTCGTCCATCTCATAGATCACGAACGTGCGGCCGACCATGTCCACGCGCGCGCCGACGTAGAAGTCGTCGAGTCCCAGGTACGCTCCGGAGCCGCCGCTGCTTGCTCGACCCGACGAGCTCCCGACGCTCTCTCGTCGCTTCACGCGGATGCGGTCGAGGAACTTGCCGCCGACAATGCCGGCGTTGCGCTGCACGGGCTCCGATATCGTCACGCTCTGGTCCGACACAATGACGGAGATGATGAAGCGCCGGTGGATGTCTTCCGGCTTGTCTGTGTCGAATCGCGCGCGGAAGCGCAGCACCTCGGTGGTGTCGAGGGACTCGATGCTCTTGAGCGGCGCCTTCGGAAGCAGGTGGTAGCACGACTGCAGCGAGTCTTCCTCGGAGCCGAAGCCGTCGTGGCCAGCAGGAACGAACTGCGGCGCGGGCTTGGGGTCGTCCTTCACGACCAGCGCCTTCGCGAGCGGCCGGCTCTGCTCCTGGTACCACTCGCGCGTGGTGTCGTCGGCGTCGAGGACGAGGATGCTGCGGTTGTACACCTGCAAGTGCTTGCCGATCGCGAAGTCCTCCCACGAGTAGAAGTTGTGCGCGTTCTTGGCGATGCTCTCTTCGGTCTCTTCGTCGCACACGGCCGCACACGCCTGCTTCGCCGGGTCCTTCGACAGCTTCGTGCGGTTGAGCAGCTTCGGGAACGGGTCGCAGCCAGAGTTGCGCTCGTACGACTCGAGGATCTCGATCGTGTTGTCGGCGAGGAAGAAGTGGATCGTGTACCGGTGCTTGATGCCGTAGAGCTTCTCCGAGTCGTCCCAGACGGCGAAGAAGCGTAGCACGTGGCGGTCGTGGTCGAGGAAGCGGCGTAGGTGGTCGCTCGGCCGCGCGAACTTGCCGAGCGTGGCTTCCATGAACTCTTTCATCGGGTACTGCTTCTTGCCGTAGTTCGCGTCTGGGTCCTGTCCGGTCTCGCGGGACATGTGCGCCTTGCGGATCTCCGTGTACGCGTCGCGAGGCACTGGCTCGTCCTGCGGGATGGCGATGCCGTGCGAGCCATAGAACTGGCGCGTGAACGGGTCGGCGGTGATGAGGTGGAACGTGCGGCCGTAGAACGTGAGCTCGCAGCCGACGTTGAGGTGGTGGTAGCCGAAGAACTGCATGTTCCCCTGCTGGTCGCACTCGGGCATCGGGATGCGGTGGCGCTTGACGAAGTTGCCCTGTAGGATGCCGCTGTTCTCGACCTTGGGCTCGGTGATCTGGATCGTGTTGTCCTCGAGGTAGTACATGACCTCGCACTTGCGCACGCGGTAGTTCTCGTAGTTACTCTCGTGCACGGCTTCGAGGAAGAAGCCGCCGAAGCGCAGGACCTTCTTGTCATTCGCAATGAAGTTGGGGCAGAACGGCTTGCTGATCCCAATCCCGCCAGCGCCGTCGAGCGTCGAGTAGCCCACCTCGCCCTGCCGCTCCAGCTCGCGCACGTAGAACGACGCAGGCTTGGAGTTCCCGAGCGCGTGGCCGCGGTTCTTGGGCTCCGTGTTCCCGTGGCGCCGGAACGCCATGGGGACAGCTTCTTGCTTGTCGAGCATCGCTTGGGTCGGCATGTTGTTAGCGGGCTTGATCGCTTGGTACTTGTGCAGTCGCGGACGTCGCGGTCGTAGACGGTGGTCCGCTCTCTCTCGTCGCTGTCGTCGAGTGCTCCTGAGTCTGCCGTGTCCGGAGTAGGAGTAGTACCGATCAAGCGATCGAGATGAACAAGCTTCACCTTCCTCGGACCTATTGATAGACAGCGCCGACGGGCTAATCTTGGAAGAATGGCTACGGCTCTGCTCACATGAACACTATGAACGTGTTGCCGAATGCATCGTTCAGGTGCGTGTGTGCGCTTTGACCTTTGTGTGGTGAAGCTGCTTGAACGTGTGACGACGAGCTTGTGATGCTGGGCGTGGTCCGCGCAGGAGTTCAAGAGGGATCATCGCAAACAGCGAGAACCGAATGAACGACGAGAGCTAGCGCTTGATATCGCCAACGTCGCCTTGCGGCACTCGTGGCTCCACTGCCGCACGCTCGCGCTGATTCCGATGCTGCAGCACATCAAGCAACAACTCCTCAAGAGCTCCGCGTGTCGTTCTTGCAACAATGAGCTCCGCAGTTGTCCAACGCAGTTACTATCGCTCGTAGTGATTGCCTGCAAACCAATGAC
>JAASFS010000815.1:0-11830 GCA_023333865.1 Globisporangium perplexum | reverse complement strand
TCTCGAGCGAACGGGGGTGTGGTGGTGTGCGATACGAGTGCGTTGTGTTGTGTATGGTTTGTGTGTGCGCGCACGCGTGCATTCCTGCATCTACGACAGTAGTTGATCAGCAGCAACGCGGATGTCGGGAGGCTGGAGTCGTGTGTAGTGTGAACTGTGAGCATAAGGGACACGAAGGTGCGGTGATGCCGCCTTGTTGAGAGCATTCATATCTGGAGTTCGCTGTCAGACTGGTGCGATGGGCGGCGCTGTTGCCTTGGTAGTTCAAGCTGGCATACACGGAAGGCGTTGCCTACTAGCTAGGGGGTCACCCAGCGATTCGTTCTTGAGATCTGCAGTCTCTGCGGTTCACCCGCGTCACGCAGCTCCCTGTTCTGCCGTACTCGCGGCGTGTTTGGTTGCGAGCGCGCAGTGCGGCGCAGGGCTGGAGCTCTCCCTCCTCGCCTTCTGCGCGACATTCGAGGCTTGTGCGAGTTGCAGATCCGAGCCCACGAGAGGTTGTGCGTGCTCGCGGTGCGTTCGCCTCGCGCAAGAGAGAGTGTCTTGGAGAGCGTCGTCGAGAGGGTCGAAGGCCGAAGGGGGTTGGTGCTGCGCGTTGGTTCGACAGCTTCAACGTGTACCATTGTACCATTTTCAGTATTTGCTCCCGCGCCATTTCAGTCGAGTTTTGAAATTGTTCGCTTTTTGGCGGGAACTGCTGCTCGACGAAAATCGACTTGCTCGAAAATCAGAGCGTCGGATCTTTTGCCACACAACTCGAAATGCGGCGCCGCAGCACGCGAGCAGCAGGCGCGCGAGGCGCGAGCGGCGAGGCCGACGACGCCGACGCCAACAACGCCGGGAACGGCAACGGCAACGGCGCGCACGCAGAGTCCGAGCCACTTCGCGCCGATGCCGCGGACGACGCGCGCTCGACAGCAGCTACAGCGCCGACGGAGGCGAGCGCGGAGGCGCCGCCGACTGCGAACGGCGTGGGGGCGGGTGGCGCGCGCGTGACCCGCGAGCGAGCACTGTACTTCGCCACGGGCCAGCGCGCGTCTCCGAGCGCGTCGGCGCGACCCAAGCGTGGCGCACAGGACGGCGAGCAGAAGGAGTCGTGGCCCGGCTACTTCACCACGGCGCGCGATCTGGACGACAACCGACTGGCGGCGCAGGCGGCGCGGCAGGAGGAGCTGCTGCGCAAGGAACAGGAGGACGCGAAGGTCGCAGAGCGCCAGGTGGTGTGGGTGCCGCGAAAGAAGCCGCGCACGGTGGTGCTTGCGCGCGACCGGATCGTGCCGTCCCTCCAGGAGCTCACGCTCCAGTGTCTCGCCAAGCACATCGAGCTGATGCCAACGCTCGAGTACATCGACGCGGCGGCACGCGCGCAAGTCGCGACTGCGGTGGTGAAGCTGCGGCGCATGAAGTCTGAAGGTGCATCGTGAACTTGGTGGTGGTAGTGGTGATGTGTGTTGCTCGCGAAATGGGATGCTTACTGCTGCCGCCGTGTCCCTGTCTGCAGTGCTGCCGTTGTTCATCTACCCCGGCGTGATGGAGATCGACATCCCAGACTGCTCGAACATCGACGAAAGTTCGTTCCTGCGCACGCTCAAGGAGTGCCTGGAGCACGGGTTAACGCTGACCACGCTTCGGTTGGGGCTGTGCGGTCGCTGCATCGCGGACGATGCGATCCTGGAACTGGGGTGCGCGCCACGTCTCTTCTGCTGTGTGACTGCTGCTGTGTGAGATCGTCTTCGCAGCTCACTATCGATCGTGCTGCTTGGTACTCAGGGATTCGCTCCGCTTAGTCGAGCAGTTGCGGGTGCAAGGCTGCTACCGCTTGTCCGACGCAGGCTGCGAGGCGCTAGTGCGTCGCTGTGCGCCGTCGCTGCAAGAGTTCGAGCTGTCGTGCAACCAGCGCATCACCAAGCACTCGATCGACTACTTCAGCGAGCTGAAGCACCTCCACACGCTGACGCTGTCCGAGTGTCCGCAGCTGAATGACGCGGCGTTGGAGTCACTGCTTTCAATGACGAACCTGCGCAAGCTGGCGCTGAACCAGATGGAGCGGCTCACAGACGAGTTCGTCGGCGAGCTGGCGATGAACCTGCTGAATCTGGAGGAGATCTCGATCGCGCGATGTTCGCAGCTCACAGACGCGTCGGTGCTGTCGATCTTCGAGAGCTGCCGCAAGGTCAAGGGTGTCGACTTCTCCGACCTGCACTTGCTCACAGACCAGAGCTTTGAGCCGGTACGGATTCTCTGTTGGAAGTGCGCAAGCTGGACGGGTGATCTCACTCTGAGGGTGACGGGCTCGTTGGCGACTTCGTAGATCCGCGCGCATGGTCACCCTCTACAGCGAGTGACGATACGGGGCTGCATTGGACTCACGGACGAAGCGATCGGCCACCTCGCGTTCGGCGCTAACAAGTACCTGGAAGTGCTTGAAATGTCGAGCATCGCTGTACGTTCCCCGCTGCGCGTTTACCTGCTCTGCTCGTAAGCAGCACTAGTACCGGACGGGATCGACTCACGCAGCAGCTGGTTGCTGGCTGTGGCTGTGGCTGTGTGTGTATGTGTGTCTGGGAGTGCAGGAGACGACGGATGCAGCTTTGCTGGCGCTGAAAGAACATTGCACCTCGAACCTGCAGAGGCTCGACATGTCGTTCTGTCGGAAGGTGTCGGAAGACGCGCTCGGCGCGTTCACGGACGAGTGTGAGGCGCTGCGGTCGCTCGTCCTGTGGGGTTGCACCCAGGTACGGGAGACGCTCCGCGATGGATGGAAGGAGGATGGAGGGTGGATGTTGGCATCTCGCGGCCACCGAAACGAGTCTTCTGACATTTCTCACGCTTGTGCGGTGCTCTCGATCCTCTCGGCAGATCACCGCGCGGTTCCTGACGTGTCACTCGCGCGACGAGCTGCTGATCACGGGGCACCCGTTGCTCACAGGTTTGACTATCAAGTACTAGGTGTCACTCGGTGCTCATGAATGAAATGGCGATGCGACGAGGTGCTGGGAGCTGTGCGCGGGGTGCGAGGAGACTCGGGAGACGTGCGGAGACGTGCGTGCTCGCTCGAATGTGTAAGAAGCTGCGCCAGTTTGGCGTGACGACGTGGCCACGTGACGCTCTTCGGCGAGGGGCGAGCGAGCGAGAAGGAGGCGCGAGCATGATGAAGATGGTTCGAGCGCCTGCAAAGCGCCTTTGAGACTGGGCGTCGAGTCGCGGTCGCCCTTGCGACATCTCGACAATCGGGGACGCGAGCACCCGCTCGGGAGTCGTGGTGTATCACGCTTTTTTAAAGCGTTGGCTGCTGCTCCTCGCGAGAGCGTCTCGAAGCACGCAGAAGCAAGCGAAATGCCGACCCTTGCATGCATGTATGTGTCCGAAAAGTTCTTGCAGCCGCATTGTGGACGCCATAGCAGTCAACCGCCGACTGCCTGGTCGCGGATCCTGGCATCCGTCGCAGGCTCGGAAGTAAGGCAAGCAAGCAAGGAAGGAGAGAGAGGAGAGGAGAGAGGAGAGACCCCCCGAGAGCGAGCAATACCAGCAGTAGCAGCAGCGAGCAGCTCGAGCAGCAGCGAACTGCGGGGCCGCTTTTCTCGATGCTCTCTTCACAAGCGCTTTTCCCTCAAAGCCGCGACGACGACGACGACAACAACGCTGCCTCCGACCCCGACAGGAAACACGACTGACACCGATGGACCACGCGCGCGACCGCCGATTCGCCCCGTACCAGCCGCGCAAGACACCGAGAAAGTGCGTCCACAGATTGCACTACCATCTCTCACGCGTCTTCGTTGATGGGTTGCTCACTGATCGATGTGCGAGCAGATCCAAGATGCTCCTGCCGCCACCACCGCCGTCCATCAACTCAGAGGAGCCGCCGTGGAGACTCGAGGAGGTGAGCATCCCCATGTTGCAAGGATGTGTGCGTTCGAGGTGCTCACGCGTGGTTCTTGTTACTCGTTTGTCTTTCTCGCCCTGATCCCAGGATGAGCTCCTGCGCAGTGCGGTGTACAAGCACGGCGGCAAGAAGTGGAAGACGATCTCCACGCTCTTCGACAAGCGCTCGCCCGCGCAATGCAACGCGCGTTGGAGCGAGCTGCAGAACCACGGCACGGCTGTGAAGAAACCCTGGTCGCCCGCCGAGGACTTGCACATGCTTGAGCTCGTCAAGTCGCACGGCGCGGGCAAGTGGGCGGTCATCGCGTCCTACCTCCCTGGCAGGAACGGCAAGCAGTGCCGAGAGCGGTGCGTTCAAATACCGGGCGTGCATCGATGGATACGATGTCGAAGCTAACGAGCTGATATGTTGTTCGTGCGCAGATGGCACAACCAGCTCAACCCGGCGATCAAGAAGAGTCCGTGGACGTCGGAGGAGGACGAGATCATCATGGAGATGCAAGCCAAGTACGGCAACCGGTGGGCCAAGATCACGGAGAAGTTGCCTGGACGCACGGACAACGCCGTCAAGAACCACTGGCACTCGTCGATGAAAGCGAAGCTGAAGCGTCCGCCGTCATCGGCGACGGCGACGACTTCATCAATGACAGCGCCAGCCGTCTGCGAGTTCTCGGGAGGCACGAACGCAAGCAGCGGAACCCTCCGCAGACGATCAAGCAAGAAGATGTCAGCGGGCCGTGGCGGCCAGCGGGGGTCGCAAGCCGCGCAAGGGTCCTCATCCCCCGACTGTGTCTCCTACGAGGTGGATCCGCTGAGTCCGTCGTACGAGGACTTCGCGAGCTTTGTGCTGCACGACCCCGTCGCACCGGAGCTCTTCGACTTGCCGCGCCACGTCTTCGAGGATGTCACGGATCCGACCGGGTTCATGTGCGACCACGTCATTCCGGTACGCATGCGCGGTGTCTGCCTCGCGTTGATCCGCAAGTGGATCCAGTGGCACTCACACTTTGCTTCACCTCCGCTGTGCTATCAGAACCCAGTGGCATCGTTCCCGCACGAGATCTCGAGCGACGAGTTCGAAGTTGTCCAGCGCGAGGACGACGATTGCTGTGTGGACATGAGTGGGTCGTTCCACTTCGAGGAGATGATGCGTAGCTGCGTCCCGGCTGAGTCTCTCCCAGACACCATCCCCGGTAGCACCGCTGGAGCAGATCTTCCTCTGACCCACGCGCCAATGGACAGCAGTCTGTACGACGAGGCGGCATCGAGCATGTATCCTGCAGTCACGTTCGACCCGTGTTCCGAGGCTCAAGTGACTCTGGGCGAGCTCTGCGCCACACCGCCCGACATCGTCTCGATCTGCCTGGTGAAGTCCGAGATGCCGATGCTGGAGCCGCTGTACAACGTGGCCGCTCAAGACATGATGGCGGCACCTTCGTGCGAGACGGCTACCCCCGTACTCGCCGGCTGGGACCACTTCTCGCCCGAGATGCACTGGGCTGTGGAGTTGCCGGTACCGCACCCGATGTTCCAGTACGACGGCGACGCCAGCATGGCGAACAGCGACACCAGCGATGCGAGCGACGGAGAACCGAATGTGGTTGCCGAACGTGCGCTCAAGATCGAGGGCGAGATCGACGAGCACTGCGAAGCCGGACTGGAAGCGGCTCTGGACTGCTTTCAGGACGACTTTGACACGCTCGTGGAGAACCTCTCGGTGTGAGCTTGTGGTAGTAAACAGTAGGCGTCGAGCAGTCTGTGGAGTCAAAGGTGTATGATCGAACACGTGAATCGATGAACGAAGAAAAAGAAATGCAACTTGCACGCTGCTGGCTGGTCATTGAGAACGGTGCAAGTTGGCCCCGTGGCCTCGACAACTCGCGAGCTCAGCTTGTCTTCACGCTGCCGTGTAGCCGGGAATGATGTGAGCTCCGTCGAGCGGCGCATGCACGACTCGAGGCGGCTGCAGAAGAAGAAGAACACGAGCTCTCGCCATTTATCGGGACTTGCTAGTGATATAATGGAGTGTTCACATTTCCGATTGCGAGGCAAGGAAGGAAGGCATGATCGACCGCCGGTATCACCGCTCGCTGCAGCTCTTCACGTGGGGCGCGTGCGCCGCCATGACTGTCAAGCTCGTGCTCTTCACGGACTACTCGACGCGCCGCGGCCGCGAGCACCCGCACGTGTTCACGGACGTGCGTTCCGCGCAGCGCCGCGCCGCGCCGCGCGAACCAGTGCTCATGAACCAGTGCTCATGAACCAGTGAGGGTATTGACCATCACTCTATGTGCTTGTGTGTTCTCTCTCTCTCTCTCTCTCTCTGTGGGCGTTGCGCAACAGCTCCAGAAGTATGCCGACCGCAAGCTCGACGACTTCTTCGGCGTCGACGCGATTGGTGACGCGGCGAAACCCGCCTCCTCGCCATCTTCCTCGTCAGGCGCGAGCGCGGCGGCGAAGTCCAGCGACGATGCGCAGAAGCAGTGAGCGAAGATTGGTGACGACAGAGAACAAGACCATGACGAGGGACGGCCAACAGCGAGCTTCAATGCGCTAGTCCTAGTGACAACGAGCAAGAGAGTTGATCGTGGAGAAACATGAGGTTCTCATAGAGGAGCAACTCGGTGCTTATGGTTGTGGATGCGAGTGGCGGACATGTAGCTTCGGATCAACCGACGGGAACTGCTGCTCCTGCTCTTGGAGGTGGTGATGCCGGTCCCATGCTCCACTAATCCACGAGCTGGTTGTTGTTGAGGAAGTTGCGCTTCGGGCTCCGCGGGTTCGCGAGGTACGCGTCGCGCACAGCCATCATCGCTGCGTCTCGGCCGGTCAAGATCGACTGGCCGTCGCTGTACCGGTCGCACGGATACCCGCCTTCCCTCCCGTGGAACGGATTGTTGCCGCGCCTCCCGTTCGGACCACGGTACCCGACGGGGCAGTCAATGCACTCACTGACCGACTGCAAGCCGGTGCGCATCGAGTACTTGCCGTACGGACACGGACCCGAGCACGCGCTCGACGTCAGCCCCATCGACGAGCCGTACGTACCAGCTGGACAGGGGCTGCAGTCCAGGATACTCGTACCGCCCAGGCGGTCGTTGTACGTTCCCTTGGGGCACTTGGCAGTGCAGTCGCTCGACGTCAGTCCGGGGCTGTCCCCGTACACGCCGCGAGGGCACTTGACGCACTCGAAGATCGTGATGCCGCCACCTGGAGGACGGTACTTGCCGCGCGGACACTTCACGGGACTTGGTTGGATGCCCATGCGCGCTGCCAAGGACGTGCAAAGCGAGGAAGGTGAGCAAACTGTTCGATCCGCGGCGACTGCACCGTCACTCGATGCAGCGATGCGTGCCGCCATACCGCTCGTCGCGCTGAAGAAAGCTGTGACCAAGAAGACAGTGAACACGCTGCGCGAAGACAGCGGCATCGTCGCACCGGCGCTCCTCTTCTTGTCGTGCCCAAGAAAATCTCTCGACGATGTACACTGAACTCTCATGCATTCATTTTGCACCTAGTAACCACCTCCTCCGTTGCTGCCGGCGAGGATGTCCAAGCCGTCGACCTTGGCCAGGATCCGCCGGATGTTCTTCTTCGAGACCTCGTCCGAGTCGACTTCGTCGTGCAGGCGCTCGAGGTGGCTCAGGAACTCGGGTTCCGCGTCCAGGAGCGACGCGTAGCACTGCGGATACAGGCAAAAGTTGCCCAGCGAGAAGAGCACGATGCGCCGAGAAGAGATGCTCGGATCCGTCATCGCGAGCTCGAACAACTCGAGCGGGGCCTGGTAGCTGCATAGCTCTGCGCACAACTCATCCGAGTTTCGCACCAAGTTGCCGAGCGCACCGCCTGCGTTCGACCGCGTCTTCTCCTCCGGATCCTGGAGGTTCTGGATCAGCAGCGGAATCGAGGGACGGAGAGCTCGATACAGCGCGTTGTTGTGAAACGCTGCGTTCCCGATGGCGAAGCACGCGAAGCGACGGACGTAGCTGTCCGAGTCGCCAAGGCTGTGGATGATCCCGTCGAGGAGAGGAGGCGAGCCTGCGATCGGTGCCATGAGCTGATCGTAGAAGAGAGTCGAGTGTCGGCAGAGATTCCCGATGCAGTTGAGCGCCTTCGCGCGCACCATCGGCTCTTGGTGCTTGATCAGGTTGTGAAACTCGGGGAGCAGGTTCGCTTGCAGTATGCAGTCGTAGTTCTCTTGTGCGCTGCGAGCGAGCTGGCTGACGATAAGGATCGTGTCGATGATCAACGACGGCGAGCACTCGCTCTGTAGCATTCCACACTCCTTGATAACGCGCACTCCGTCAGCGCGCACGAGTTGCACCCCAAAGTGCTCTGAGCTGGTCACGAGCCGCGAAAGGAAGCTCATCGGTAGCTCCAAGACCGATGTCTCGAGGTGAAACTCTTTCGTCGAGAAGACGAAGCGCAGCACGCCGAGCAACTTCTGCACACACTCAACATCGTAGAGTACCTCCTGCGTTCCGACCACCAACTCCTCCGATACGCCGTGCATGAACGGAATCCCGAGCACCTTCACGACTGCGTGCACCAACGCTTTCACAGCATTGCTGCCACCGCCACTGACGTCGGGCCACTCGAACAGATACACGATGTGTTTCAGTTCGAGCAGGTTGACGAGGTACGGGATGAGGCTCTCGTTGATCGCTGCTTCCATGTGCGGGTCGTGGCATTGAACTTCGCGCACGACGCGCATCAGCTTGAGGAAACAAAAGAGTCCCCACGGAGACAAGAGGTCGCTGCCTCCGCGCAGCAGCAGCTTGCTCACAGTCGTCCACGCGCGGTTTTGCTGGAACGCTGCAATGAAGCTTTGCATCTCGCTTGACTTCACGTCGCCGATCTCGTCGAGAGGGGAGCTTGTCGCTTGCGCTGGCTGCTTTCCTGCCTTCGATGCCACACGCAGTAGCAGCACCACCCCTGCGTCGATCAACCCTTGGGCTCGAATGTTGTAGCACGACAGCATCTGCAGTCTCGCGCTTCGGAGGGACTCGTGCAGGTTGGACAGCTGCTCGTGGTCGAAAAGGCGGAACACCGCGTCAGCACAGCGCTCCGGGAGATACCCGCGAGCAAGGCAGTGCCACAGTTCCTCCTCGCGCTCGCCAAAGACTGCGTCTTGTTCTTCTGCGGTGTCGAACACAGTTTCGTCGACGCCTCCAGTCTCAATTGCGTGCGCCAGGAAGTTGCTGAGTGCGCTGAGTAGAGCGACATCGCTCGATCCGCACAGCAGCGGGTACAGAGTCTTGGAGCATTGCCAGACCTGGATCTTACTCAGCGCACCGCGATGAAGAATCGCTGCCAACAGCTCCACCGCGAAGTACAACTCGACTGAGCGAAGTTTCTTCGACGCGATTGCGCCAAGCAAGGCCAAGACGATGTCGATTGTCGACCCCGGACGTTCGGTCACCCGAATCACCGGCAGCTTCTTCGTGAGCGGGATCGATGATCGAGAGCCGTGAAGAAGTACCTTCAGGATGCAGCAGACTGACGACTGGTCGTCATCTTCGTCCTCGTCACCCTCTCCATCCGACTCGCCGTTGTTGTCGCCGCTGTCTTTGCCAGTGCGTTCTTTCAGCTCTCCGCAAAGTAGTGTCACAAGCTCGACCAACCCGCTCTTCAGCAACTGCGAGATGACCTCGAAGTGCACTTTGCTGCGAAGTTTGGCCAGAAGCTTCACGTCGACGTTCTTCTTTCTGTCATCGTGCTTTGCAAAGTCAGTCATGAGAGCCACAATCGGGAACGGCTGCAGCGGACCCCAGCTTTCGCCGTCTGGGTGGACAAACGTCGAGAGCGCGAACGCAGCGTAGAGCCCGAGATCTCGCCCGCCTTTGCTGATTCGACCCCCAGGTGATCGTGAGCTTCCAGACGACCGCAAAATCGAACATAGTGTCTCGACGACTCCAGACGGATGCACTTGCTCCAGGAACAGCGACAGGTTCTTCGATCGATCCAGCATTGAGCCAAGCCACTTCAGGGTCTTCGAGTGCGCGCTGAACAACGACGCCCCCTTGAGGTTCAGCAGCGCATTGACCGCTCGCACGTCGGACTTGTAGATCTCGCGGTAGTTCGCCAGCTCGCCTTCAGTCTCGGTTTCTGCGCTACTTCCGTTGATGATGTTCGTAAACAGCATGCAGCACCGAACTGCTTGGTAGACGACCTCGCTGTCCTCATCGGTCACTTCTTCCGCAGAAGCACGATCAGCGAGCAGTGCTTTGAGAACCTTGTGGGTCTTCTCGCGCACAGCGATGACGCTCGAGATCGTCGAAGCGCTGTCGATCGTCTTGTAGAACCCCACCAACGTGCGGTACTGGATCTGAAACAGAGATATCGTTGCCTGCCGCACTGCCGTCGAGCTGCACACTGCAGGAAGTGTCTCCAGTGCCGCGAGGGCTTGCTGGAATGCGCGACTGTCCAGGATAGCACCTCCGCTCAGCGATTTCGTCTCCATCTCGACTTCAAAGGCGCGCCACCGCTTCAGGAACCGGGTGACTGGATCGCGAGCTCTGCCATCTTCGTTTCTACTCTCCGCACCACTGTTCTGCGTGCTCGACGTCGCGCTCGGAACTCGCTGTTCGGGAACTTTTGCATCGCTTGCAGCCACGCCATCCTTCGCTAAACTTCCACTCCCGCTCACATCGCCGATCTGCCGACCGGTCTCGGGGTCGCAGATCTTCCACTCGCCCGACGCACGTAGACGCTCAACGCTGGGGCTGACCTCAGACACCGATTGGTGGGTGCTGTCGGTGAAGAAACGAGGGAGCGCGCGCACCTCGCTCTCCAGCACAGTCCGCGCCTGATATTGTTCTACGGTCTCCTTGACAAACGGATGTGCCAAGATCTCCGGCCACGCCATGCGCTGCGACGGGTCCTTGTTGAGCAGTCCCGCTAAGAAGCCTTGGAAGTCGGGCGACATCGTCGGCGGGTACCGCACAGGCTCGCGCACGATCATCTCGATGAGCGAGACGATGCGCTCCGTGTAGAACGGCGGGCGGCCGACCGCGAGCTCGTAGAGGATGACTCCGAGCGACCAGAGGTCGACCGTGTAGTTGTACGGCTGCTGGCGCATGAGCTCCGGCGCCATGTAGAGCGGCGTGCCCTTGATGGAGGTAAGCAGACTCGTGTCGTGCGCGATGGCGCGCGCGAAGCCAAAGTCGCATAGCTTGATCTGCTGCTTGGCGCCGATGAGGATGTTCTGCGGCTTCATGTCGCGGTGGATGATGCGGTTCGCGTGCAGTACGTGCAGCGCCTGCGTGAGCTGGATGGCGATTTTGCGGATCTCGTCCTCCGGCAGCTGTCGGTCGTCCTCGAGGATCTGGAAGAGGTCACCCTGCGCGTACTCGGTCACCATGCAGAACTCGCCCTCGGTCTCGAACGAGTCGAGCATTGCGATGATGTTGCAGTGATTCAGCCGTCTCAAGATGCTGATCTAGTCGTGGGAGGGGGGGGGACAGCGCATTAAGATCCTGTCGGCGCATGTGTGGGAAGGGACTGCTTGCTACCAGCGGACGCTCTGCACACCATCCAACGCACCTCGTCGCGCAGGTTCTGCAGGTCGCGCGCGTTCTTGCCGCGCTTGGTCACGAACTTAAGCGCCACGATGTGCCCGGAGAACTTGCGCCGGCCGCGGTACACCTTCCCGAAGGACCCTTCGCCGATGCGCTCGAGAATGTGGTACGCGTCCATGGTGGCGGCAGGGTGGCGGCGTGCGGCGTGCGGCGTGCGGCGTGCGGCGAGCGGCGAGCGGCGAGCGGCGAGCGGCGTGCGGCGGCAGGTCTCTTGTCTCTCTATGATCTTTCAGCTCGACATTTAAGACTGTTATTGGCAGAATATATAATTGAAATTTGTATGCATGCATGTGTTTTACGTGTATTACGTAAATCCTGGGAACGGTGTCATGAAAATAACAAGTTGTGTTATTAACACATGGCAT
>JAASFS010000814.1:0-11833 GCA_023333865.1 Globisporangium perplexum | reverse complement strand
CGAGTATCCTGGGAACTCGCCGCGAGGAACTTCCGTCGGTGGTCGTAGGCACGCTCGATCCGCTTCCACTTCACGGACCTGCAATCGACAGGATCAGAGGGGCTGTGCTTGCATCCGCAACGATGTTCTTCCCATTCGCACGACGTCGGGTCCTCGAGCATGTAGGGTCAGATCCCGACGAGTCTATCGTTCGGGAGTCGGTGGGAGGAAGCGAATGGCGAGAGAGCGAACGGTTCACTCGGCAGCACTACTTAGCATCAGTCGCGCCGAGTTACTCTCGGAACCGTTCGTGTAGGTTCGCGAGAGTGCGGCACCTCGAAGGTTCGCAAGGCGCAAGTCCTCATTGCAAGAACGACTATGGCTGCCAGAACTGGTGGTGTTCCCGTATGCACGCTCGTGGTTGAGCTACTCGACTTGTCCGCGCCATCCTCATAGCTCGACTCTCCAACCTCTCGGACTTGGACGCTGTTCCGCGGTTCTCCGATCCTGCTCCGCCACTCCTCTCTGCAGGAAGCGCGGGAACGCGTCTTGTTTGGTCGGAGGATATGCTGTCGCATGCGCTCACCTCGTGCGCGCTCTTCACGTGATGAACGGGCGATGCTGCAACCTGTCGCTTGGAGAGAGAATGCTGTCTCTCAGACTATCAGCCACGCCCCCATCTTGCATCCGATTATTCGTGGCGATATGAAGCGGGCTCAAAGTCCACTCCACGCCACACGATCGACGCCACGATCACGTCGATAGCTGGTGCTGGACGCTGAGCTCTTGAAGCGAGAACAACAACTCATCTCAGTCGATACTGATACAAAAGTGCAGCCATGCTGCCAATCAATTTCCCGTTATCTCATGACAAGCATGGCGAGCGCTCTGACGACGACGACGTCCGCGCGAGCCTCCGAGGCGGTGCTGCGCAGCAGGGAGCTGCTAGCGGCTGTGGGCGACTTCCAGCGCGGACTGCCACTCCCCGTGCTCTCGTTCCGCCGCGAACACTCGCAGCAGCTGCCGAAGCTGCTGCTCCGAGATGTCCAACTCGCGAGAAACAGCGTGCTGCTGCCGAACCTCGCGGTGCTCGCGGGCGACCTGGCGATCCTGCGGCTGCTCTACGCGCTCTCGAGGCGGGCGGCGCACCAGAAGCGCGAAAGCGACCCGAGCATCCGCTTCACCACCGCCGCGTACTGCGCCGTGCAGTTCCAGCGAGTGGAGGCGCTCGAGTGCCTCGCGCAGCTGACGAGACGCGACTCGGACTGGAGGTGGGGAACGGGGCTGCTGCGAACGGTGCTGCGGCGCTCCGTGTACACGCAAACAGACGAAGATGTGCGCGCGAACCTGAACGTGCTCGACTGGATCTACACGAACCTACCAAACGAGCGTGGGACTCTGCGGGCGGACGACATCGGCACGTACGCGCGCAGAGGGAACCTGGAGGCGGTCGCGTGGCTCGTCGAGCACGGCTGCGAGATCACACGCGTCGCAGTCGAGTCAGCGGTGCACGGCAGGAAGACATGCGTGCTGCAGTATCTGTACGCACACAGTGAGCACCGATGCAGTCGCGAAGCCGTGGAGGACGCAGCGAGAAATGGGCACGTGGACATCGTAAAGGTGCTCGTGGAGAACGCGGCGGACGAGAGCTCGTGCTGCACAGCGCTGAGCTGCGCGGCTCGGAACGGACACCTGGATGTCGTGGAGCTGCTGGTTGAGAGCGAGATCTCGCACGACGCGCCGTTCGTGCTCGACCGTGCGGCGGAGAACGGACACGTCGCGATTGTCGCGTACCTCCACGAGCACTTGCGCGGTTCGAAAGGCGTTGCATGCACGACTGCGGCGATGGACGGCGCCGCTGCGAACGGACACTTGGAGACTGTCGCATTCCTGCATGAGCGCCGCACAGAAGGTTGCACGACCGCCGCGATGGACAGCGCTGCGAAGAACGGACACTTGGACGTCGTGCGTTTCCTGCACGAGCAGCGCTGCGAGGGCTGCACTGTGAGCGCCATGGATGGCGCCGTAAAGCAGAAGCACTTCGCCGTGCTTGTGTTCCTGCACGAGAACCGGTCTGAAGGCTGCACGGTGGAGGCACTCGAGAGTGCTATCGCGAACCGCGACTTGGACGCGCTTCGGTTCCTGTGCGCGCACCGTCGAGAGAGTAACATCGAAGCTGCGATGGTGAACGTGGCGCTCGCGCGCATGTGCCTGGACCCCTCGACCGCGAGAGCGCTCTTCGAGCGGCGGCGCCCCGAACGCTCGTTGCGCGGTGCTCTGCGGTACACCGACGAAGAACTGATCAAGACACTGCACGAGTACTTGCGTCCCAAAGACTCGTCGTACGACGCGCTCTGGATGGCGGCGGTCGCGGGGAACAGCACACTCCTCCGGTTTCTGTGCGAGCGTCGAGCGCGAGAGCCGACGAGCCTCCTGCTGCGCGCAGTGGCGAGAGTCGATGTGTTCGTGGTGGAAGCGATCAGCGGCTTCTTCTCGCCTCTGGAGCTGGACGCTGCAAGGGGCGCGGCTCGGAGTGAGAACCGTCTCGAGATCCTCGAGAGCCTCGAGTCGGCGATGCGGGTGGCGAGCGACACATAGCGAGTGTGACAGTGGTTCTGGTGGTGGTACTCTGCGCTTGTGCAGCATGGACGTCGTCCTCGAGCCGGCAGAACGCCACGTGAGGCAGACGATGCGCAGGTGAACTCTGTACTCTGTACGCGTACATTGGGGTGTGATCCCCACATCCACACCCTCCACACTCTCCACACTATCCACACTCTCCCCACTCACTCACTCGTCCCAAGCGACCAGCTGCCTTCCCTCGCGAGCTTCGTCCGTTGCCGCGTGCGCTCATCAAGCAACAGCGTCTCGATCGCGTGTTGTGCTTGCTCCACCTGCGGACCAAAGTACTCGAGGCTGAGACTCGAGAGCAGCCCCACCTGCCGACTCGCGTCCTCGGCGTTCGATGCGCTCGAAGTCGGGGATGTCACGAGCGGGACCATCCGGATGCACGTCCGGATCCGCGACGACGCGTCGACCGCACCACCACCGACGGAGTTCACGTGCGAAAAGCTGCTGAGATCGGCGACGACACTCTGGTCCTCGCGCTCGAACACGGTCCACCCGCGCTCGTGCACTTGGATCCCGCTCGCCATACGCTTCCCGCCCGCTGACACGCAATGCGAACCGTCCGTGTCTGCGAGCGACTCCCACACGAACACCACGCGGTCGTCCTCCACGAACCGCTTCATCACGGCGCGCGTGGCGAAGTCCACGCTCAGGCGCTTCCGCGTCAGCGTCAGCGAGTACGAGATCGCCAGCGTGTCGCTCGCGCCTTCGAAGCCCTGCTTGCAGTCCAAGACGCAACCACACGCGAAGAGCACGCCGCCGTATGCAGGCGCCGATGAGCTGCGGTCGGATCCTCTGACATCCGAGTCATGCAGTCATGCAGCGGTGTCGTAGATCGTGATAGCCCCACGCACCCGGTACACCTCGTGCTGCAGCTGCATGTGTCCGGTCGTGATGATGCGCCACGCCGCGTCGCTCGTCTCGCGCATCTCGAACGGCATCCGCTTCACGTCCACGAGCTCCACGCACACACTCTCGCCGCCGCCGTTGCGAGCGTCAGCGTCAGCGCCGGCAGCACTCGCCGCGCACCCGTCGAGCGCAGATCGCGAGAGCGATGTGGGCGTGGCAGTGGTCGACCGATGTCCGCACGGCGCGTTGAGCAGTCCGTTCTGCGCCAGATCTGCGCGGTACGAGGCGTACGCGTGCTCAACGCTCGCGAGCAGCCGCTCGAAGATCACGGCGTCGTCGCTGCTCGACGGTCCTGCCGAGCGAAAGCTGCTCACTCGCTTGCTCGGGAGTCCATCGTTCGTCTGCTCAGCACGCAAGCGTGCGCAACACGACAACTCCGCTCAGCGCACGCCTCGCATCGGAGCGCGCAGCCAGCCTCTCTCTCTCTCTCTCTCTCTCTTCGTGCCAACAACGCACCCACAGACTCGGTCGCTTGCGCAGCAGGCGCTCGAGGGACTTGGCCAGCTGCAGCTGCGCCTGCAGTGACGCCCGCAGCCTCGCGTTCTTCTGCTCGGATCGCTCGCGCACGGCGCGCTGGTGCGCAGCGATGCCCTCCCACGGATCCGTCACCGCGCGCGCTGTCTCGTCCGCCGCAATCGCGTCCCGACCTGCCGCGGCGTCTCCTGCGCCACTCGCGTGCACCAACAACCACACACATCATCGCTCGTCGTCAGAGTCGCACGTGACGCGTACCAACCACCACCGTCTCTCGTTGATTTCCGTCGCACTCGCTGACTGCAGTTCACCCAGCGTCTTCTGCAGCTCGGCGACACGCGCGCGGAGGAACTCGAGCTCCTGCTTCACACGCCGCCGCGACGAGTTCGAGTCCGTCGCCTGGCTGCTGGTGGCCGCCGAACTGGTTACATCATCGACGGAGCCTCCACCACCACTGCTGCTGCTGCTGCTGTCTGGAGATCCCGACCTGCTGAGCAACAAAGTGCTCTCGATCGAGTCGCTGGCTGCTGTCGCGCGGTCGAGACGCGCGAGCGAAGCCTCCAGTTCGCTGCTGGCGACCGGATCGAGAGCCGACGCGAGCGCATCGAGGTCGAGGTCAGGACACTCAGTGGCGGCGGTGGCGTCCGGCGTCTCCGCCCAGCTGCTCCAGTGCACAGCGAGCGCGTCCGAAGTGGCAGCGCTGCTGCTACTGTTGCTGCACGCTGGCAAGCGCGACATACTCGATGTGCACGAAGTGGGAACCTGAGAAGGACTGAGGTCGGTCTCAGCATCAGAACCTTCGAGCATGCTTATCATTCGTGCAGATGCACAATGTGGGGTGCTCTCGCTTGTACTCTGTTGAGGCCACGCACCACGACGAGCACGCACTACGCGAACTCACACAAACATAGCTTGTAGCCAACACTAAACAGAGCCGACGTCGAAGCTCGGACAAGATCTGCCACAGATTGATGAAGCACACGGTTGGTTTGCCACATCTCGAGCTGTACCAGATCGCCGTTCGCTGAGAGCGCGCCGTCGAGCACGTCGGCGGTGTGCAGGAAGCGAAACGGCCAAGCTGGAGACTGCTTGGGCGTCTCGAGCACCTTCACCGCCTGGGTTGATGTCTCCAGACCACGCGTGATGAGCTCGACGACCCAGGCGTAGCTCGGCGCGCCGGAGCTCGAGTGCGCGTGCTTCCTGTTCCTACTGAAGACAACGAGGCGCTTGTGGACTCGAACCTATGGCTTCGACCTCCGCGACGATGTCTGCGGTTTGCAGAGATGGCGCGGATTGCAAGATGAAGTGTCAGTGCTGCTGCCAGTGCCAAGACCGTGGCAACGAATGAAGGGTATATCCAAGCAGCGATTCGCCGTGGCGATGATGGTCAGCACGGCATCAACCACTACGTAGCGACTAGAGACGGCGCCGCTGCTGCTCGCGACCGCAGCATTCAAACGTTCCAGGAGGCGAGAGCAGCCATCGCAGGGGATGCGGGTCTACGACGCCTGCATCCAGTCGGTCTGCTCTTGCTTCTGCCTGACGAGGACATCTTCGACGGAGCGCATCTGCGGGACGGCACGCCGAACGCGCTTTTAGCCTGGCAGTCAGTATGCTTCATCGACTTGTGGGTCATCTTGGCGGAGGTCGTCAGTAGTAAGAGCGATGCGAATGTTCACTTTCGACTTGCACCGGATGATCGTCACGGTTCCTCGACACTGTCGCTCCACTTTCCAGTACCCACGACTCAGTTGATCAAGTACGCGCTCTCAGTTCTCACGCGACCACAGAATCAAGTGAAAAGTCCAACCGAAGTCCCGATTCGGTCGACGCTCGTCGACGAGCTGCCAGTGAGGACAGGGGAGTGCAACTTCACATCGAGCCCCGCCGGATCCTGCATGTGCCGGTCACTGAAGTCATTTGTGCCGTCAGCTATTCCTTGACTTGGTTTCGGTATGCTCACAATTTCAGTTTCTAACACGCACAACGGAGATGCAGGCGGTGATCTCGCGCGTGCACCGCATCGTGACGGCGTCCGGCGCCGCTGCTGACGGCGCGCCGTCGCCCCCCAGCGCATCGCCGCCAGCCACCAGTAGTAGCAGCAGCGCGTTCACTCCTGCCGCCCCTTCCCCGCCTTCGCAGCAGCCTGCTTCTGCAGCACTCACCAATGAGATGCGGCTCGCGGTCGAGCGGCTGCAGTACGCGACGCTGCTGAGCGAGCGCAAGAAGGCGACCAAGCAGCTCCACGAGCTCGCGCGGCGCGTCGCAGTGCCAGAGAGCGGCGCCGACGCTGACGCCAGCAACGCGGCGGCGACGGCGCTGGGCGGTGCAGCGATCCCGGCGCTGCTGAGCGCGCTCGTGTCGGACCCGCGCGACACAGAGCTCATGGAGGCGATGCTGGAGCTGCTGCAGGTGCTGGTGGCGGCGGCGCCCGCGACGGCGTCTGCGCTGCTCGAGAGCCCGCAGAGCAGCAGCAGCAGCAGCAGTTCGTCGGCGTTCGCGCTGCAGCTGCAGCTGCCCGGCGCGCCGGCGTCCGGCATCCAGATCTGCCTGCAGCTGCTGCAGGACCCGTCGCCGTGGATCCGCGGGCCGACGGTGGCGCTCGTGAAGGCGCTCCAGGAGGCCCAGCAGCGGGACTTCGCCGTCGCGGTGCTCGAGTGCAAGGAAGGGCTGCGGCGGCTGCTTGAGGTCGTCGAGGACAAGCGCGAGCACATCCGCGACGCCGCGCTGCAGGTGCTCGTAAAGCTCACGGAGCGCGAGAAGATGGTGCAGCAGTTCCTGGCGTTCGAGGACGGCTTCGTGCGGCTCTTCCACATCATGGAGGCCGAGGGACTCGCCGACGGCAGCAGCGTCATCTCGGACTGCCTCCAGATCGTGAACAACATGGTGCGCGACAACCTCATGACGCAGACGCTGCTGCGCGAGCTGCCGTACCTCGAGTCGCACCTCCCGGAGCTGCTGAGCTTGCCGCGCCGAGACACGGCGCTCGAGGACGACGGCGCCGTGACGACGACGAAGAGCTACCAGAAGCGCCGCGCGCTCAAGCTCGGGCTACAGCTCGTGCGCTTCCTCGTCGCGGGGCTGCACGAAGGTGTGGCTGACACCAAGCTCGACGAGCTGTCGCTGCGCGAGCGAGCCAGGAAGGACGCCGAACTGTCCCAGATCCAGAGCTACATCGGCCGTCAGACCTCGCTGATGGGGGCGATCGGGGAACTCGCGTGCTGCGAGAATGAAGAGCTGACGGATCTCCAGCTCCAGGCGCTCGACCTGCTCGAGTTGCTCGGGTCCTCGAACGGCGGGAACCAGATCATCCTCGTGAACTTGCAGTCGATGCCGTCGCGCCTGAGCGTGCTCGCGGAGTTCGTTCGGCTGGACTTCGCGGAAGAAGAGTCGCCGGTCTCCGCTGCGGCGACGTCGCTGCTCGACTCGCTCTTCCGCAACAACGAGACGACGAAGATGGCGATCTTCCAGCAGCTCAACGCTCCACCTCCGATGGACGACGGCGATGATGGATCGGAGGCTCCGTCAGCAGCTCCAGCGGGTCGAGTGCTGCTGGACGCGCTGATGGTGAACGCAGAAGCGATCGTGAACGATAGCGTGCAGCCTGCGGCCCTCCGTGCGAAGACCGTCGTCGCGTGGAAAGCGTGTCATCGCCTGACGTCGCTGCTCGCGAACAGCGACTACTGCAAGGACCTGGCGCTGCGCATCCCAAGCGAGTACGAGAATCCTGACGCGCAGGCGGTTCCAGGTGGCCGCTTCCTGACGCGCTGTCTGCGTCTGCTTGGCGCGACACCGGCGACTACGAGCAAGGAGCCGGGTCTGCCGGCGTCGGTCTTCCAAGTCAAGGTCGCGGTGCTGTGTCTGCTCATCCAGTGGAGCTTGAGCTGTACGAAGGCGGTGCATGAGATCGTAGGCTCTGTGGCGAACCTGTCGATCCTCGTCGAGCTGTTCACGAAGACGGAGCTGGGCTCGCGACGCCTGCAGTCGGAGGCGACCCACTTGAGAGGTCTGGTTGCAATGCTGCTGGGTTGCTGTCTCGAGTTCCTCGTGGATGCTCGGCAGCAAGAGCTGGATCAGATGCAAGGGCTGCCGACGATAAGCCCGCCTTCGTCCTCGAAGAAGCAATCGGGCGGCGTCGGGATGACGCGCGAGCAGCTTCTCGAGATGATCAGCAAGCGCATCGGACTTCAGCGCTTCACGGACACCTTCGTGGCGTTCCAGCAGGCGCCGCTGGTCATCGCGTGTGCTCGCGGGAGCAGGAGTCACTCGTCACGCAATGTGCTGCCGCCACGAGCATTGGCGTACGGCGACGAAGACGGCGAGCGCGACGACGAGCATGGCGAGTACCTCTTCGCTCTGTACGAGAAGTCGTTCCTCGGCGTGTACCGCGACATCGGCGAGCGCATCCAGAAGCGGATCATCGCAATCTACACTGGCGCTGGCAGCGGAACTCAAGACGGCGCAGCGTCGTCTGCGAGTGCGATGAGTGCGTATCAAGATCTCATTCGGATCCAGGACAAGCAGATCCAGGAGATGGAGCAGGAGCTCGTTGCGCTGCGAGCAGGATCGCAGGGGCGACCTCAAGAGAACGGTTCAGTGGCAGGTCAGCCCACGATCGCCCGCGATGCGCCAGAAGCAGCAAGCAAGGAGGCGACGCAACCTCCGGACTCTTCGGCGAGTGGCGACGAGGAGCTACGATCCGAGATCGGCGCTTTGCGGCAGGAGCTGAGCTCGGTCCGATCGGAACTCGGTCGTGCGCGCGAGACGCAGGGCGAGTCCGAGCGAGAGGTAGAGCGTCTGGCTGCTTCCTGGAATGCGGACAAGCAGGCGGCAGACGCGAGGGTGAGGGGGCTGGAGTGGGAGCTCGCTCAGTTGGTATCCGAGCGGGAAGAACAGCAGCGCCAGTCAGCGACGGCGCACGACCATCTTGAGAGCGAGATCGCGAGGTTGCAGACAGAGAAGTGCGAGATGGAGCAACAGATAGCAGAGCTGCGCGACGAGGCTGCAGCATCGGCGGTGCGAGCAACCGAATCGTGCGCAGCGTCTGATGCTGCAGCAGAGCCACCAGCGCTAGTGGCAGTCGAGCTTGAGAGCTCGCTAGTGTCAGGAAACGAGTCGGCGGAGCTCCAAGAGCTCCGAGTGCTGATGGATCGCATGACGACTGCTTCCGAGGCGGCAACGAAGGAGCTCGAGGACAGAACCAGCGAAGTGGAGCGTTTGGAGCGGGAGCTCGCACAGGAGACTGTAGCCTCGGTCGCTGGCAAGGAGGCAGCTGAAGCGAGAGCGGGCGAGCTGGAGCGCCAACTTGCCCAGTTGATGTCCGAGCGAGACGAAGCGCATCGACAGTCGCGAGAGACTGCAGAGCGTTTGGAGAGCGAAGTTGCTCGGCTGGTGGCAGAGAAGATCGAGTTGGAGCAGCAAGTCGCGGAGCTGAGCGCCGTTGCAGCGACGGCGACTGCAAGAGCAGAAGCAGCAGTGGTGCGTGAAGCCGCGAGCGAAGTGCGACAAGCGTCTCCCGAGGACGACACCGCATCCGTGACGAGCGAAGTGGAGGAACTGCGAGCGCTCGTGGACCGCATGAAGTCTCAGTCTGCGGAGTCAGCGGAGGAGATCGCGAGCAAGAGCGATCAACTGGCGCACCTGCAGCAAGAGGTCGAGCGCTTGGTCGCATCTTCGAGTGTCGACAAGCAGGCAGCGGATGCGAGAGCATGCGAACTGGAAGGAGAGCTCGCCCAGTTGGCGTTCGAGCGAGAGGAACTGCGGCGTCAAGTTATCGAGGTGAAGACGCGCCTGGAGAGCGAGATCGCTCGACTGGTGTCGGAGAAGAGTGACCTGGAGCAGCACGTAGAGCAGCAGGCGACAGAGCGCGCGCGCGAGCGAGAAGAACAGCAACGTCATTCAGCGGAGCTGACGCTGCGTCTGGAGAGCGAGATCGCGCGGCTGGTGGCGGAGAAGAGCGGCTTGGAGCAGCAAGCCGCCATAGCAGCCGCCTCCTCCCCAGAGCCGCCGGTCGAAGCGCACTGGTTCGCAGCATCCGCGAAGCGTTCGCCAGTGTCAAGCGAGCCGGACGCAAGCGATCCGTCAGATCCAGACGACATGTTCGTCCTGCTTGCGAGCCTCGAGATCCAGTGCGAGACGCTGCGCGAGAGTCTGCGCGCTGCGAAGGGCGATCACGCGGTCGCCGCCGCCGAGGAGGTGTCTCGGCAGCGCGGCGCCGTCATCGTCTAGAGACCAAGCACGTGGCCACCGCATTTCCATCCAACACCTTGTTCTTCACTCAAAGAGAGCGCCTTCTACCACTTTGTCTGCAGGTTCCTCGTGCTCCGCCTCCAGATCCACCTCCTGTTCCGCCTCCTTGCAGAAGTTCTGGTGCTGCCGCAGCGCGCGGTCGTCGTCGAAGCTGCGCGCGCAGCGGTTGCAGGCGCGCTGCACCACTTCGACCGGCCGTAGCTCCTGCCAGTGCTCGTCGAGCGCCGCCTGCGACGCGAACGCGAAGCCGCAGATCGCGCAGGTGAGTGGAGCGGCGACGAGTGCTGCATCCGGAGCGTCCAGCGTTGCCTCCCCCACCTGCTGCTGCTCTTGCTGCTTCTGGAACCAGTCCGGCTGGATGAGCTGGTCGCTGCCGTGCTTGGCGAGCCGGTGCTGCCGCTGCGCGTCCTCGTTCTTGAACGTGCGCTCGCAGACGCCGCAGGGCAGCAGCGCCGCAGGCGTTGATGACGCGCCGCCGCCGAGTTCGTGCACCATGTGCGCGTGCGTCTTGAGCCCCTGCGCCGTCTTGAAGCTCTTCTCGCACGCGTCGCACGCGAACTCGTGCTGCGCGGCGTCCGGCGCCTTGCGCTTCCGCGACGGCGCCTTCGCAGCGGAAGGAGCGTTCTGCGCTGGTTCCCCACTGCTGCTACTGCTGCTCGCCTCCTCCTTCTCGAAGACGAAGAGCACACTCTGCTGCTGCAGCTTCTCGCCGTGCAGCAGCACGCGGTGGAACGAGCGGCCGTTCTGATGGCGCTTGCGCTCATACGCGAGCCCGAACGTCTCGTGCCGGTCGACGTCGTCTACTTGCTCCTTGAGGCGCAGCCCCGCGCGGCGCGCGCGCGCGAGCGCCTCCCAGCGCTCCGGCTGCCCGTGTGCGAGCGCGAGTCGCACTTCACCGCCCGCCGCCAGCAGCTCGCGCGCCGATGCGAAGAAGTGCGAGAGCAGACTGCGGTGCCGCCGCACGTTCTCCTCGCCGCAGTGCGGGTGGTTGAACACGACGACGTCGAAGCACTCGGCGGGCTTCGCGCCGGCGTCGGCGTCGCTCCCCGCTTGCTTCAGCGACGCGCGCAGGCGCGTGGCATCCACGCGGTGCAGCACGTGCGTGCCGAGCGATCGCAGCTGCGCGCAGAGCCGCGGCGCCTCCGGGTACTTTGCCGCGAGCTCCGCCGCGCTGTCGAAGGACGTGGCCGTGAGCCGGGTGCGCGGGAACCGCCGCGCGAACGCCAGTGAGAACGAGAAGTTGCCATCGCCCACCGTGAGCACAGCGCGCGCGTCGTTGTCGGCGGCAGCGTCGAAGATGCTCGCAGCCATTGGATGCGATCGATCACAAAGAAAACAATCAGAACAAGTCGAGGCTATGCAGTGCTGAATAGTTTGATCCCGATTTCTCCCACCGACTCCCGAACGATAGACTCGTCGGGATCTGACCCTACATGCTCGAGGACCCGACGTTGTGCGAATGGGAAGAACATCGTTGCGGATGCAAGCACAGCCCCTCTGATCCTGTCGATTGCAGGTCCGTGAAGTGGAAGCGGATCGAGCGTGCCTACGACCACCGACGGAAGTTCCTCGCGGCGAGTTCCCAGGATACTCG
>JAASFS010000813.1:0-11834 GCA_023333865.1 Globisporangium perplexum | reverse complement strand
TGGGTACTATTTGCACAATAAAGACCAATAGGATCAGGAGGGCTCTCAGAGCCACTCAAATTTAGGCATCTTAGATTTAGTATAGCATACAAATCTACATGCTCACTCCAATGGGTGGAGCCGCACTAAGCTACGAAATAACACTTTGGTTATTGGAGCAGAAGTGCCCAACGTCTTTCCGTCTTTGACTGTATTCCTTGCGGAAGGTGCTCACGCACGCTTCCTCTCTACTGTGCTGCGTAACTCGGGCGCGCCTGGTTACAGTTGGGCTTATTCTGCATCACCACCCAGTTGAGCAGCTCTGGGTCGACCTCTGGAAACAGCGGAACGCCTCCGGATCCGATTTTGCGGACCTTGCGTGCAAAGAGCGTCGGTCTTGTCAGCATCGCCTACAGTGACGCCATCTCTGTAGCGGGGTCACCGTACACTGCGCAATTAAGTGCGACTGCACTTAAGTGCGAGCCTCCTTTCGATTATTTCCGTCTGCGTGTCACTTTTCTGTTGGCTTGAGGCTCGCTTCCTCCTGCCAATCAGAGGGTGTCACTAATCGGGTGGTCTTCGGTAGCAAGCATTTACCTTGATTTTTTCACTATATTTGAAAAGCCACAAAAACACACAGAGTTGAAAAATCCCACTCAAGCACAGACTCGGCCGTCCGTGCTTTCGCTTCCTCGACGGCGTAGGTGTGCGTCAAAGCCACGGAACCTCGTCCCGTGACAATCTCGCTGCGCTAACCGCGCAGCATCGTTGGCTCCACACCGTGCATTTTTGCCATCCCACCTCGCGGGAGAGAGCAAACGCTGAGGCTCAAGTTGCACTGAGCTATCAATGTGGTGCACAGTTTAAATAATGCTGGGGTGTAACGCCCGAGTCGAATTCTCAGTAAAACCCAGGAAGGTCTGACATTTGTGAGGGTGGCCACTGGGACCCTGTGGCCACCCTCACAAAGAGATGCAAGGGTAAGAACCTAGGGGAGTTAAGTGCAAGGACACACAATATTTTTGTGTGCCATCCCCTGTGCCATCGCTACTCATACCTGGGATACACCGGGTTTCGCCCCATCCCGTTGACATTTGTCATCACACTGTACCACCTATCTGGGTGGTACTTGTACAGCAACCTGGTACACATCACGGAACAGGGGAGATTGGCTCGCGACGACAACAAGCACGCGTGCTCTGATGGCTGCGCTCGCGATGGTGCCTCCCTTGTCGCTGCCGCTGGCGCCGCCCGAGTCCGCGCGCCTGGCACTCGCGTGCGACGCGCGCTGCTGGGGCCAATGCGTGCGGCAGCTGGCGCGACAGCTGCTGGCGCTCGGCCGCAGCTACGAAGTACGCTACCGACTGCCGGCGGCTCTCGGATCGCAATACGTCGCTGCCGCCGCCGCCGGAGGCTCGGCGGGGCTGCTGGCGCTCGCGGGCCTGGATGTCCATTCGCTCATGGACGCGCACGTGCTGCAGGTGGCGTCCGTCGGCCCCGCGCGGCTCGCGCAGCAGGTGGTGGGTAACGCGGCGGCCGTGCACGTCGACGACTACCTGGTGGGCTTGGGCCAGCGCGACCTGCTCGTGGCGCCGCTCTCACCGGCGCAGCTGCGCGCGCACGTACAGCGGCTCGTGCAGCAGCAACACCAGCTGCAGCAGCAGCAGCAGGTGGCGGGTGTCGCCGCCGCGGCCGAGGCGGTGCTGGTACTGCGCTTCGTGCGGCTCGAGCGGCTCGTGCCCGCGGATCACGCGCGTCCGCACGGCCGCGTGCTCGAGGCGCTGTGCGACATCCTCGCGCAGCACGCGCACCTGGTGGCGCGCTACGCCGCGCTGCTCGAGCGCAACCGCGCGGTCGTCACCCGTGAGCTCGCGCGCGAGAAGAAGCTGCTCGCGTATGTGCGCATCATCGCCGCGGAGACGCAGCAGACGGTGCTCAAAGACGACAAGTTCCTGCTTGCGTACAACTTCCAGCAGTGGTTCGCGGCGCTCGACGACCTCCAAGATGACGACGACGACGACGACGACGACGACGACGACGACGGCGGCGGCGGCGGCGATGACGCACCGCAGACCGACCGAGACGCAGCTGTCGACGGCGACGGGGGCGGCGAGTCCTTCGCCGACTACTTCGACATTGAGATCTCGGACGACGATGACGAGGACGGCGAGAGCGACGAGCAGCAGCGCTCACTCGAGAGCTATATCGTCGTCGACCTGACTGCAGACGCCACACCCGCAGGGCAGGCGGCGCAGCAGCACAGAGCCGCGCAGAACCCGTCGGCAGCGCGACGCGGTCGCGGCGCAGCGGCGCAGCGCGCGTCCACCGGCCGATCTGCCGCCGCTGCGCCGAGTCAATGCGGTGCGCAGGCGTCGGCCGAGAAGTCCGCGCGGAAGCCGCAGGCGGTGCGTGACATCGACATGTCGTGGGTGAACACGTTCGCGAAGGCGGACTTGAAGTGGCTGCCGCACGCGCAGGCGCTGCTGCGCAACTTCGTCAGCGGCGTGATGGACAGCTTCGAGCAAGGCGAGGCCGGCGTCGCGCACCCACGCATGCTTGCGGTGTCCATGTCGATCGCCGAGGAACTCGTGCGGCTGTACATCCGCAAGCGCTACGCACTGTCGATCGCCAACACCGTGCTACACAAGGAGTTTGCGCGGCACGTGCGCATGCTGCGAAGCAATCTGAACAACCCAAAGAACGGGAAGCTGCGCGCAGACCTGCTCGACGGTGCGGTGACGACGGCGAGGCTGTGCGAGATGACGGTCGACGAGCTGGCGCCGGAAGCGCTGCGTCTGGAGCGCGAGCGGCGGTACGAGCAGCACGCGCAGAACAGCATGCTCAGAGAGCCGACAGGTCCGACGCTTGTGAAGACCAAGCACGGCTACAAGGAGGTGAACTTTGGCGGACTCGTCGGGTCGCAGGAGTCGGAGTCGCAGACGATTGACGCGACACCAGCGCCAAGAGAAGCTGCTGTGCCCAGCACTAGCAGCGCCAACGCGTCGGAAGAGCCCGGTGCAGTGGACGAAGAGATGGCGGCAGCACCGTTTGAGTACGAAGAGCCATCGGTTGGAGCGAACGATGCGTCTAGGATCCAGTCGCAAGGCGGATCCACTTCTCGACAACAGCCGCCTGGCGATCGCGCAGCTAGCGGTGCAGTCCCGAGTGACTCTGGGATCGCGAGCAGATCCCAGCGCGCACCGGAGTTCGAGCGATCTGTGCCAGTTGCTGCTGCTGCTCCTACACCACCAGCGAAACCCGCTGCGAAGAAGCACGTGACGTTCGCAGCAGTCATCGAGACCAGCGCTCCACCACAAACCATCGAGCCAGAGACGACGACGAGGCGAGAGGCAGCGGTGGAACCTGCGAAGCGCAAGGGGCGATCGAGAGCGCGACCGGTGGATGCGAAGGCAGGGAGAGACTTTCTGCTCACGCTGCTCGATCCAGCGTACGACCTCGCAGAGTCGCTGCAGATGCTTGTCGAGACGCTGAAGGAGGCGCCACTGGCGTCGATGAGCAGAGAGTTCGTGCTGACAATGGACGTGAAGGTGCGATACACGACGTGCTGTTATTGCAATGGAGCTGTGCGGCAGTACTGCCACCTGCGTCCACCGTCCTCACCTGCTGACATCTCGTGCTGTACGCAGGTTTTCCGCGACTCGCGTCCAAACGACGACCTCGTGTACGTTGCTCGGCTGCAGCTGGCGCATCTTGTTGCCAAAAGCGCGAGCCGCAACGAGCGCAACGCGAACATCGATGCTGCGTACAAGCTGATGGCGGCGGTCGAGGAGTTCAAGCACAAGTTCTTCGGGCTGCTGGACCAGATCCGGCAAAACTTTGAGTTCCGCGTCGGGAACGACTCACGACAGGTCCGCGATCGCGTGTTCAGCCATATCGTCCAGGAGAACATAGTCAAGGTGCGGCTCGCCGATGTCTTCCTCCGAGGCTCTGCGTTCTCGTGGACGCTTGCTGACTGGCACTCCTGCTGTCGTCGCAGTTCATCATACCACCTTCGCAGCAATACAAGCGCGACGGGGTTGAAGTCGAGGAGTTCGAAGCGCAAGTGCACATCTACGAGCTCCCGGTCGCGTCATATCGGCACTCGTCTCTCCCGATCGCGCGGCACGAGGCGTCGCAGGAGATGCTGTCCTTCCTCGCGGGTGTGATTGAGAGGAAGACGAGCATTCGCGCGCCGCAGCCGCAGCCACTTCAGCCGCTGTCTCTATCCCAGCAACCACCACCACAGCAACAACCACCGCCGACACAAGCGCGTCCGTCGACGCATCACTATGGCGACGCATCTTGGAATCGAGGGTTTCAGGATGAGCGACCTCCAGCGAGACGAGATGAAGGACCAGCATATCAATCGTATACTGGAGACCAAGGAATGGACGCGAATCGGTACTACAGGGAGAGAGGATTCGAGTCTCGTGAGGCAGAGGAAGCGCACAGCAACTTGTATCGCAAGCGGCGCTATGAACCGAGCCGAGAGGGCTGGATGGATGAGCCGTCGATGTCGAGACAGCGAATGACGGAGCCGAGCGGACCGTCGACATCGTACTCTGTCCCCGACGACAAGTCAACGCAGTGGAATGGCGGCGCGCATCAGCACAACGGCAACGCGTCGAAGGCGGAGGAGAACGCGTCAGGCTACTTCATTGACAGTGCCGGTGAGAAGAATCCTCACGCGGATCGGACGATGAAGGCGAAGACAACGGAGGAGCGGATCAAAGCAGACGTCGACGGGTACCAGGCGCTCGTGGCGCAGATGTTCACGAACCGAGACCGAGTGATGGAAAAGCTGGACAGCATCGTCTGGGACGCGAGTCGCGAGAGCGAGGTCAGCGTGTTCGACGACAAGTTCAAGGTGTGTGCCGACACTGCGCAGCTATTCGGTCGTTGGCTCGACTTGTGGCTCCGAGACTCATCGTGCACGCTTCGTTTGCTGTCGTGGTAGGTCACGCGGATCGTGCGGTGGGATCCCGGATCGCGCTCGTACGCGTGCGAGTTGGAGGCGTTCGGGAAGGGAATGGTGGTGAAGAGCACGCACAGTCACGTGGACGTTGGCGGGCGGAATGCGACGAGCAAGTTCAAGCGCATCGTCGACATGAATTTTTCGAGATGGAAGGTGCTCGTGCGAACGTACGGCGATCGGAAGAAGCAGACGCCGACAACCTTGATGGCGGCGAACGAGACGCGTGCGAAGAACCAGCAATATGTGCGTGGCTGTTGTGTGTACTTGGCGGAGCGTTGAGTGAGGTGCTGATGAGGATGTGACGGTGGGCTTCAGGTGGATCTCACTGAGAAGCGCGCAGGTCACCTGTACGAGTGCTGCATCTTCGTGGACAAGTTCCTGGCGATTCGGCACGCTTGTCTGAACCAGAAGATGGCGAAGCGTTCAGCGAGCGAGGAGTTCCGCGACGTCCTGGAGACCTTCACCAAGATTGAGGAGAAGAGGAAAGCCAAGGTGCCGAGCCAGAATCAGCAAGCTCCAGGCAGAACCAACTCCAGCAGTGCTACACCGGCGAGTTTGAATGGCACTGGCAACAGCCAAGCCCAGCGGCGACCGCCAGAGCGGAAGCGCGCGGCGAATCTGGTACTATGCAGCGACGACGAAGACGAGGACGACGATGGGTACGGGTCCGAGTACAGCTCCGGATCCGAGTACGGCGGCGCATCCACGGTAGTCAAGAGCGACAAGATTCAAGCAGATGCCACCGCAGCGTCGCCGAAGCGGCTCATCGATGGCGAGAAGCTACTGGAGTATGACCTTTCGTCCGAGAGCGCGGCGACCGACGACGCGAGGTTTCGAGCACTGATCCGCAGTCTCTTCACGGTGGAGGACGAGCTCTGTAGAGGTATCGAGAACCTTCGCGGCTCGCTCAAGTTCCGCGGCTCGACCGAGAGCCAGATTGTTCCGAACGTGCGTGCGTCGATCCAGATGGAGCGGCTTCGGGAAGGAGTATACGAGGTCTGCGTCGCCGTGAACGACGTGGTGCGCTTCGTTGCATCCGAGGTCACGAAAGCCGATGCATGCAACTCTGCGATCGCCGGCATGCTGCAGAAGCTCAAGGCGATCCGAGCAGTGTGGGTGCAGCTGCTCAACTTCTTCGACACGAAGGTTCGCGCCGTGGACGATCCCATGGAGTCGTTCCACTTGCTGCGGCTCGCGAACATCGCTTCGGTGCGTCGACTTTGTTGCGTCCTTGCTGGAGTCGCGCTACGAACTCACTGACTGCTGCTTACATCGTTCGCCAGATCGTCGGGTCAATCGAGAGACCAGCGCCGCCGCGAGGTCGTGACTACAACGTCCGAGCGGTGCCAACTTCTGGAGCTCACTGCGCTCTGCGGATCGGTGACCACGTTGTGTACCGTGTGGTGGGCGACACGGAAGACGAAGCACGGCTGCTGGCTGACTGTCGCGCTGCCAAGTTCTTCCTAAGCGTCATCGAAGCCACGTTCCTTCCCGACGAAGACGACAGCGCCGACACGAAGATGCAGGTGGACGACGGTGACCTGGCGAGCTCGTCTGGCGAGCGGAACCCGCCGACGCCAGACTGGTCGTGCGAGATCCGGATCCGCGACTTCATCGAAGACACGGTCATGTACGATTTTCGCGCGGACGCGACCTGGCGGCAAACGGTGTTCCCGACGCCCACCGACTTCCCTGCGCAGGACGTCGTCGTCACGCAAATGGAGAAGGTGCCGATGGAGAAGGTCGAGTCGGATCTCAAGAACCTGCACGAGTCGGTCGTGACGTTCTTCAGCATCGAGTCTGCGCACGAGCAGTGGAAGCTGGTGCGGCAGGTCGCGGCGTACGGCCACAAAAGCCGCGCGCGGGCGTTCGCGCTCATGCTCGCCATCTCGCCTGCGACCAAGTACGACATGTACCTGATCCCGCCCGGCGCGTCGATCAACAGCGCGGAGAACCTGTACTGGCCCAAGTCCTGCCTGCCGCGCAGCCTGTCGGACCGGAAGCAGATCTACGGGTTCCTCAAAGTGCGACACTTGTGATGCGCCGGCGTCTCCGGCTGCTCCGTGCGTCCGTGTGTGTGTTTGCCCCTACATTCGAGTGCGCGTGTGTCGAGTGTGTGTACGTCTGGGTGTCAACCATGCGTGTGAGAAGAATCGAGTGGCTGCCGTGCATGCTCGTTCGTGCTCGTTCACGGAGTTGCTCGCTACTGCTGCTGCTCTCGTGCGTCTGGGTGCGGATGCTTTGCTTTCCACTTGCGGATGGTCTTGCGCAGCTTCTTCATGAGCACGTCGACCTCTTCTCGCGTCATGCCGATGGCACACGCGACGGTGAGATACGGCGACGGGAAGTGGTCCGAGTGCGCGCCGTACGAATGGAACGTGTAGTCGCCGATGGTCTTGCTGCCCGTGCATGGCACGACTCTGGCGTGGAGAGAGGGATGACGCAGGACGACGACACATGAGAGCAGAGCGTGAGCAAACAGGTGCGCAGACCCACTTCCAACCGGTCAAGCGACGCCCACCTTGTGCCGGAGACGCCTCGCGAGAAGAGCATCGCGCCGAAGAATGTCAGCTGCTTCGCGGTGGTTGCGGGGTCCGCGCCACTGGGACAGAAGTTGCTCAGCGTCATGGCGAACGAGATCTGCCCACACACCCGACACCGAGCGTGGCGAGAGTGAGACGCACGGCAGATGCAGCGCGCGCTTGACGCCTCCCACTCACATCGTTGAACGGCACGTGCAACACGCGCTCGCCGAACTCGTCTGCCACGGCTCGGAGCTGCTCGACGAGGTACTTGGCGAGCGTCTTGCGCTCGCGCAGCAGCCCACGGAAGCCGCTGCGACCCTGCGGCGCTCACGATACAGTAGCGACACGGGTGTGCGTCAGCCACCAGCGCGCCTGCCCCCTCGCCGCAACCACCCAACCACCACCTCTGACGCTGACGCACCATCTGTAGAATCGTGATGAAGAAGTCGAGCGTCGGCGTGATGCTCGCGCGACCCGGGTACAGCTTGGCGACGCGCGCGACGAAGTCCGGCGACGGCGAGCTCACGATCGCGCCGCCCACGGGCACGAGGAAGTTCTTGTCGAGGCTCTGCACGACGGCGTCGACGCGGCCGACGCGCATGGCCTCGTTCACCAGGTGCGTGCACTTGCTCGACTGCACGCCGTACGCGTTGTTGATCACGTGTGGGACGCCGCGCTCGGCGCAGAGCTGCGCGATGTCGTCGACGCGGTCGAAGCCGCGCGGCGCGAAGCAGCTCGTGGTGCTCATCACGGCGAGGATCGCGTCCGCGCCGTGCTGGTCCACGAGGGTTCGCAGCGCGTCCATGTCGGTGCGCAGCTGCCCGTCGCCGTTCAGCGCGAGCTCGACCACGAGCGGCGTGAGCCCCGCCGTGAGCATGGCCTTGAAGCACGACTTCTGGTCGATGCGCGGCCAGAGCACGAAGCGCGCGTGCGGCCGGCGCTCGCGCAGCGCCAGCAGCACGAGCGAGAGCGACATGCCCGTGGCCACGGGGAGCACGAGTGCGGCCTGTGTGCGTGCCATGCCGCCCTCCGAGCGCAGGATGTCGCGCGCGAGCGCGTTCGCGAGCTGCGCCACGAGCGATGAGCCCGCCGCCTTGGGCTGCACGGCCGCCACGTCGCCCGATCGCCCCACGCCGTGGCAAAGGCGGAAGTGGCGCCGCGCCACCAGCGCCGAAAACACGCGCGCCTCGCGCTCGCCGGCGCCTGCGCGGTTCCCGACGAAGTTGTTGCTGTCCATCGCCGCGAGCGCCGCCAGCGCCAGCTCCACGCTCGCGTCGTCCCAGCCGGCGTCCGGCACGCGCCGCTGCTCCAGCAGCATCGTGAGCTGCTGCTCGCGCGCGCGCAGCGCCTCCAGCCCCTGGCGCACGTACGTAGGCGCCACGAGCGCCTCCGCGAGCTCCGCGCTGCGCAGGTTCATCGGCGCGGTGATGGATCGATCGATCGGTAGCAGATCTAGGGAATCTAAGAAGTGAATAGTTGTTACGTGGAGGTTTGGTGCACCAGGAGGATCAAGAACGCGAGCGGAAGCTCGTGAGTGGATGAGCGCACAGCTCGCAGCTCAGCGGCAGTCTGAAGGCGAGAGACGCGTGCACGCACAGACAACTGGTCCCTAGGAGATGATCCGTGCACACGTGGCGGGCTGGGTATCGATCCTGTGGCACATGTTAGCAGAGCACAGTACGGCGGAACGGAAATCGAGGCGCGAACGCCGAAGGCTGACACGGGCGGCAGGCGTAAACTCGTTGTGAATCGAGCACTGGGACACGGCACACTTCGTGCGGGTCGAGATGCACGCGCAGGTACAAGATCGAGTCTACGACACGAGTCGCATCGCGCATCCATCGCATCGTTCTGTATAAATATCGAGGACAAGATGTTGACTGCGCCTCTGCTGCGCTACCGCGCTCTGGTTCACTCGCAGGCGACCTTCGTCTTCGCCCGCCAGAACGCACACGGACGGCTCTCAAAGCGTCGATGCCCCGCTATCCTCCTGCCAGCAATGTTGTTCGAGTGGTGCCAGCGGGTGCGCCGCGAGCGAGGAAGAGCACGCGCGCAAAACACGCGGGTTCCCTCTTTGCATGCTGGTACAGCTGGGCACTCTGGGGATTCCTGGTCGTGATCCTCTTCACGCGGGCGTTCGGTACCTTCTGGGGTGTCGTCTCCTCGGAGCAGCACGCCTTCTACGGACAAGATCCGGTTACGGCAGGCAATCCAGGACCGATCGCCGGACACAACGACGAACCTTACACCGACCGCATCCTCGCGTGTGTGCTACACGGAAGACACTACCGCCCCGTTCAACTCAGCGACGCGCTCGCGTCGTCCACCAAGTCTGTCGTGGTCGACACCTCTGGCGCGAGCGTAAGCGGCTACCGCGTCTGCGCACGAGACTCCGGCATCAAGTTCGAAGCGGCAAAGTACAAACAGTTGTGCAGCGCAGTCGGCGCGGCGATGGACGGGATCTTCGCCAGCTGCACGACGCTCGGATACAACATCACGCGCGATGCACTCCGGGTCGTTGACGACGTCAGCAGCTCCACGACCAAGCTCGTGCTCAACTCGCTGCCTGTGCTCATCATGCCATACTGGGACAACGCCCTCTCCTTCCGCTCCGCGATTCCTGGTTGGGACGGCAACGCCTGCGTCTTCCGTCTCAGCCCTGGAACCAATGAGCTCACGCAGTACCTCCGCGCGATCAACAGGACGCAGCGCGAAGATACCACGGCGCAGTGGCTCGGGAAGCCGCCCGGCAGTGGGGCGTGGCGCAACGGCTGGTTTGAAGACGACTCTGGCGCAAAGTGGTTCAGCGACCTCATCAGCACGAATCGCGACTACGTGCACAGCAACATCGTGCAGCGGGTCTTTGACGTCACACTTGGAGGTGCAGAAGTGGATTGGCGCAGTGGCGACGCAAGTAGAGCGAAACTCACCATCGACTCATGGGGAGACTCGCTCACGTCGTCCGACCTCATCCTCTGGTACGATTCGGTCACGATCTCCAACGGCGCACGCTTCGGACACTTTCTCTACGAGTCTCTACGCCTCACGACAACCGAGAGCCAGTACAGTCTCGACCTCTTCGTCTCGAACGCATTCCTCTGCGTGCTGCTCTTCCAGTGGTTCGTGATGGTCGTCGCGATTCAGCGGTCCGCGATCCACCCGCACTACCCCGTCGTCGGCGTCGGCTGTCTCGCGGCGACCTGGAACTTCACGATTCTCCCCATCGCGCTCCTCCCGCGGCTCAAGACCACGCTCGCAGCGTTCTTCGCGCTCGGGTGCCACTTCGAAGGAGACGAGCGCGCGCTCGCGGAAGCCTGGTTTATCGTGTACCCAGCGGTCGGCGAGCTCCTGCTCTTCTACTACAGCGTGCTGAACATGATCGCGAAAGCATTGGGACGCCGAGCCAGCGACGCGCTCTTCGGACCCACGCTCATCTTCTTCTGCTTGATGCACCTGCTCCGGTTCGACCTCGCGCAGTCCGGCTGGTTCGAGTTCGACGGACGGGTCACCACCGTGGTCTCGTCAGCGGAGTTCGCGACGCTCCGGCTCGTCGACTTCGTCACGAGCGACACCGCACTCCGTATGAACGGCAACATTGCGTCGTTCTTCACTGTCAAGATGGTCGTGCTCGGACTCAATCTAGCGCCGTTCCTGTGGCCCTCAAGCACTCTTGAGAGCAGCGTCAGCAGCATCCAAGAGAGAACTACCTTTGGGCTCTGTGTCGAGGTCGAGGCTACTCTCGTGATCAGCGCCAGCAGGGTGAGCGGGCTGGGGCGGCGATTTCGATATGACCACGCAGCAGGCGGCTCCTCCAAGAGAGTGTTCGTGACCGGATCCAGAGTGCTGCCATCGTACGAGCTCGCGCGCATCGGGTACCTCGTGCTCGCGGATCGGTACCTGATCTCGCTGAGAGATTGGCTCTGCTTCCTGTTCGTCTCGCCAGTGCGCTCATACCAACCGTTCGCGAATACCCGCGTGCGGGTGTTTACGATCTCGAAGGCAAAAGACGGGTCGTGGCGCGTCCACCAGCAGCCGCGCTTGATGAGTGTGTCCGACATCGAGATCCGAGATATCCGCTGCTTGGCTATCTCGACACGACCACTACGGTGATGTGATGCTGTGCTCACGTCTCGTCATTACGGTTCCGTCGGAGGCATAACAAGATCGAACAACTCTTAGATGTCTCGCTTGCACACGTAGAGCTACAGTTTTGGGCTCCTCCTCGAGCCGCAGCTCGTGGCGCTTGATCTCGAACTCGACGATCTTGAGCGTGACGGCGCCGATGCGGTAGTTGGCGAGGATCGGGTGCAGCTGGAGGAAGTTGGAAAAGCACCAGAAGATGCGCATCATCGTGA